>JAPMOB010237397.1:0-17285 GCA_029875015.1 Lepomis gibbosus
GTGTGTGTGTGTGTGTGTGTGTGTGTGTGTGTGTGAAAAATTGAAGGCTGGCTTGGCAGTGGGTTGTTTGGGGCTTACCTTAAGTTAGCATTAGTGGATAGTTCAAGCACAGGGCCCTCGAGGGGTCAGCCCAAACAGTGTTCTTGTTCTAGTTTTGTTGTTGGTCCAAAAACAAAACAAATCTGGAGGTGGTTGGGCTGACAGCTCTCAGCTAAAGACAAATAGGAAAACAGATGAAGGGTTTTCTTTGTCAGTCCAACAGAAGCTCATCAGAGTTAATAGATAAGACCTTCCTTCTACCAGTCGGGCAAAAGAAGGAAGAAAATTGATAATGCTAACCTCTAACTCAACGTAACACTAGTGACAAGGACTGCAAAGCATACTGAACATGCCCTTTGGGAGATAACCAAATAAAGTTGGAGATAACATTTTTTAAAAAGCTATCCAAACCACACAGGAAAACTTTACTTTGTTTACATTACTTTGTGTTTAGGTCCAAACTACCCAATTACATGCTGTTAATCAAAGCAAGTCACAACTGCAGTGGGAAGTTGTCCACCACTCAAAGAGTTTACTGCGGGCTATAAAAAAACCCCTTTTCCTTACGTAGAGCATTTACTACTCCCAGTCCATCAGCGTAGAAGGATGTTTGGAACAGTTCAGTGATTATCCAGTGTGTGCTCTTTGTTAGTTTTGTGTTAAGTATTATCTCTATCACTCATGTGTTACTTATTTTCTCTATTAAATTGTATGTGTTTGTCTTGTTTGTGTGTGCCTGAGATTCAATCTGTGCATGCGTGTGTGTATGTGGCCATATAGTGGCATTTGATTAATAATCTGCTTTCATTACAGTAATCAGGTCTGGGATCGGCAGCGGTGGCAGGATGACTTAGAACCCGGGGCCTCGCCTCATTAACTCTCTGTGACCAACGAGCGACACATTGGAATTGCCTCAGCACCCTGACTCAGATTCTTCAGGCTCCTACACAGCAAGTCCAGCGAAAGAAAAGATTATATCCTAAGATCATCTGAAATCTGAAATCAGCCTTTTTTTGGCTGATGAAAAATGTTCTTATATTTATCCACAATATTCCGGTAGTTTACTGATTTGTAGTCCTTTTCCCTACTACTATACTTTAACATGTGTTTAGTAAACTGACAATTTTTCTTTCATCTCTAATCCAACAATCTAGTGACAGTCTTGAACTGAAAGGATGAAAACAAACGCTCAGAAACACACCTGGTAATTACACTGCATAGCTGCTATGGGTTTCCAGCTGCCTGGAAATATGGCCTCCAGTGGAGTGTGTTTTTAAACTCATTAGCTGGAAGTGAGATACTTCTCTGAAGCTTGGCCCCAATTGCAAAATCAGAGAGCTGTGGAAGGGAGGATGTGGTGAGAGTGCGGTATATTTCTTTCCCAGTATATGATATAGTTGTGGACATGTGTATATGTTAGTGTGATGTGTGTGTTTACCCATATGATTTCAAATTCACACATTTTAAGATGTCTAGATAGAGTTCCAGAGGCTAAAATAATGACTTGCTGGATCTCCATGCCCTCTGAATCCCCACTCTTCATCAGCCTCCTCTATGTGCAGTCTTACAATTTAATTAGCTGCCGAGCAATGCAATTATTACAACAAATCACAAATGCCCCTACCAGACTATGATCACATCCTGATGTGCATTTTATTTTGCTTTGGTGAAACTGGTGGCTTCAGACTCAATTTTTCAAAATGAACATTTTGCTGTTAAGTGCACATGTGTTGTAAAGCCATCTCACACAGTGCTGGTGTGACGAGAAAGGAGAGAAAAAAAGGAGTTTCATCCTTTCTAAATTTGCATGCAACAATAACAACTGAACACAAAAAGAAAGATATTTGTGTAACTTCAGAGTAAAGTCATCATCAAAGCTACATTCCTGAAAGCATCCACAGTCGACAGAGCAGGGGGCCTCTTAACCACGACAGTTCAATGTTAAGATCCTGACTCTGCGTCCTCGTGTTGGAGCTAAATAACCTCCATATATCCCTGTGTGGCTGACACTAATGGGAACCACGCTGTGTCGCACAACGCAACGCCCTGCCTGTGTGCTCTCACTGATGCTCAACCTACTGATTGGGTTAGTGACTCAGGTCATCTTTTTCTGCGCTGACCAGAAGTTGTGAAGCAAAACTTCAATAACCCGCTGGGCTAATGCAATTAGTAGCCAACAACCATATAACTTACAAAAGTAATGAGTGCTGCCCAGAGGCTGTGCTTGATAAACAATGAGGTCGTCACAAAAGGGGAACAGTGGAGGAGGTGTGATGCAGCCTTGGCGTTATCAAGTCATCAGTGTGAGGTTAGGGTGAGAGAGAATAAAAAGGTGAACTGTGTGCTAACAACATAGGATTTTATCTCAGAGGAATTATGTCAGTTTTGCTATTACTATCAGTGCTCTATATCTGATGAATGCTCCATATTATGAAGTGTTCACACTGCCAGTGAAATGACACCAATAAAAGTGTTTTTTCTCTTCCTGCCATGCAAGCATAACAGATGGATTAAAAGCTCAGAAATTGTATGGCTTTCCTGTTTCAGGAAGAATTATTTCAACTTTTTTGTTGCACAGATCATTCACCATGGGCTGGACTACATATGTGTTTTTGCTTTTTTAATTAGGAATGGAGCTGTGAAAATGTATAAAGATATTCTATAAAAAACGTTTGTGTTGTTTGGAGCAGAAAATATTATACTGTTATTATACTGTCAGTGAAGTGTTTGTCAGCACCCGGAAGTAGGCTACAGTAATTATTCCTACAGGCCGAGTATCCTGAAACACTCAACAATGGTGCCAAGTGCATTACACTCTCTTCACCTAGTATATGGGAAAAAACACAAGTATCTATGAGAATTTAAGGAAAATGTTACACCAAAAACATTGTCAACTGCTGCTTTAATAGCAACATTAGTGTACATTGTCTGGTTTTTCATTGTCGTTTTGACCTTAAACCTGATCACAATCAGCACCTGATGTAATTAATGAGGTGATTAATTGTTGGATTGATCCATTGATCAATCGAAAGGCCCTCGTGTAGAAATTGGAGTCCTACACCAAGTGTAATTAGTGGGAATATTAAGAGTTAAAATTGGATCCTAGGGTCAATTTTGCCTGTTGTTAATAGTTGTTTTTTTAGTATGTTTATGTGAGCCATTTTCGATGTTAAAATAAAGGTAATATTGCCAATAATTTAATTAACTGCAGCGTATGTGAAGCTTTCAATACATTTTTAATAAAACAATGTTATTCTAATTACTATTTAAAAAAGAGATACAATCACATGATTTTTATGTCCAAGATGGAAAATTTTACTTAACTGTTGTTTACTTGTTTTTAGTACAACATAACTCAACTGCTCACTTGAAGCCATGGCTTGGGAGCTAACGGCAATCATAAACCCTCAAGTACCTCAATTATTGGACTGAGCTTTGTCAAATCTGTCATGCAAATGAGAGAAGTTAAATCAATGGACTTAACAATCAGATGGACTAGTCTGCACTTATAGCCATAATCTGCTTTTTGTTGAGTTCAAGCTAGCTACAAAAGCTTTGTCAAATTATTCTCCAGGAGTTGTACAATTTCTGATTCTCGCTTGATTCATGCACAATGATAATGTAATGTTGCAACAGATATCTTACTGTCATACCAGAAAGAAATCAAGGGGCCACCATCTGGTCCATTTTGCTTTTCTGGGCTTTCTAAGGACGTGTAATGCTGTCTCTGTTGTTGAACAATCAATTCTTTGATTGTCCGATAACATAGACAGTGAATGCTGATTCCACAGCCAGCCGTCAAGTCTTAGATGGTTACATGGATCCATGTCAGAAAAGGAAAGTGAAAGTAAGAAAGTGTTAGAGATAAAGTGTGTGACAGTTAAGACATGATGAAAAACACAGAAGAAAAAACACGCACGCATGCATGGGCGCACACACACACACAGACAGAAAGAGAGAGGTGAAATGAGGCAGAGGTAGCGGAGGCTTGTAGCTTGGGAAGGTGACCCTGAGATACAGGCAGGGCTGTTCATTTAGGCAGGCGGGGAGCAGAGCAGTGACAGCCAGCACCAGAGTAGCTGTGGACCCCTGGAGAGAGGCACTGTAGCAGATGGAATAAGCGAATTTAGATTAAACAATCCCACACCACACAATGTCACCATGCTGATGCTGTTCTCTTATTAAAGGTGATGTTAGACTCTAGTACCTGAAGGATTTGGTAGGAAAGGACTGAATTCCTCTGATATACAGCATTTTTAAGAGAATGTATTCAAACTTCATACTTTGTGTTTTTGGTAACTGATTGCTAAAAACTGCATTAAATGATAAGAATGCAACTAAAGTACTAATTATTGATTAATCCCTAATTTATTAATATATTCTAAAAAAAAGAGTAAAACACACCCTATACAATTTTCCATAGTCTGATTTGAAGTTTTCATTTTGCTTTTTCTTTACAAACAGTAAAAAACCACATAATTCAATTTACAATATGGTTTATATAGTTATTTTCTGATAACTATTGACTATCAATTAATTGAATAATAATTTCAGCATATGTATATTTATGTTTGGACACTACCTGTAACTTTTATTTGTGCATTTTGTTCTGGATGGCATTCTTTGCATTCCTGTGTTCTCACTGCTCTCCAGCCTGCCACATACAAAGGGAGGCACGCACCTGCAGTAATGGGGCAATCTAGCAGAAATCTAACAGCACTCTAAATTACATTTATATAACCACAATTAGAAAAAAAGTTAATTGGGTTAGTAGTCTGTGGCACAGCCCAGTTCTTTGCATAACGAGTGTTGGTCACACTGAACTTGTACAGGACCGTTCAGATAGGCTATTGGGATTAACCCGCTGACTACATGTATTTTTGTTGACAAAACTGTTAATTTAATTTTTTTTTTAAAGAATATCTCTTTTAATCAGAAGAACCACCTTTTTTAAAAGTGAGGATCTGTTCAATGATTAAAAAAACTTTTTTTAGGGTGATGACGATCATAAAATATGACATTTGAAGCTTTCATTTGAAATCCTCGATAGAGGCTTCAAATGTAAAAAAAAAAGAGAGATTCTAGGAGTCTAGACACTGGTGGTGGTGATGGTGGTGGGAAAAGATCTGGATGTGATGAGGTGTGGACTTTTGATGAGCTCAACCTGGGCTTGGATATGATGAACAAGAGGTGAACTGGATGGAGGACGGCTACAGCAATTTCACACTGAAATGACAGCTGACTGAAGCAGAGTGGATATTTAAAGTTTGAGTGACTATATATAAGAAGATAGTCTTCCTGGTCTTTCCTTCTGGGGAGCTTCATTACTTTTTAGAGGGTCAATTACAGAATGCAATTATACTGGGAGTCTATTTAGGATTGAAACGTTTAGGTAGAATACACAAGATATAAACTATTTCAGATGTTTGTCAAAGAGGCCTTACAGTTGACAATGACCCCATGTGGCCATTAAATAAAGAGGCAGAGTAAGAAAAAAAAGAGTGTGATCAGATTGAGTGTGGACAAGGTTGGCCAAACTCATCATTATTATCATTATACTGGACAACTAATTTTTCCACTTCAGTCTCATTTTCCATTTCAAGGGCACACTGGCTGTTGAGAGTGGGATTGCAGTGTGGCTGTAGCAGTGACGCTCCCTCCATTGTAGTTGGACGGCCAGCTGCCTGATGTATTATTTCTTCTGATTACCACCCACCAGACACACTGATAAGATCCCAATTGGAACAGGACAGGGGCCAAAGTGCCAGCACTCAGTCTGTATATCTTTTGTAAGCACGTACTGTCTGTTGACTGGCTACTCAAACATCAGCATGCCCAAATGTAATAGTGAAGACCACCCGATGTCAGCACTTGGGTTTTGTGAAAAAAAGGAAATATACAAAGACACCATTACTCCCATACATGCACACATACAGATGTGCTCACGTACAACCAATCCACAAACTCATTCTATCACATATGCATTAAAGCATGAAACGTAGCTTTTTACTTGTTTCTTGTTGAATGTACAAAAATAAATACATTTAATGTAAATTTAGATTTATATGTGATGTAATTATTGACACTGTCTATAGTATTTGTCTATATATTTAAAATAAATAAAATAACAAATGTGTTAGTGAATGTTAATAGAAAAATGTAAGTGGAGACTTTCTGGTAAAATCATTTTTAATGTCACTATTCTTAAAAAACCTAAAAATTAAGGATCCATATCAAAGTTGTTGTTTATGTTACATGCCTCTGATAATAACAATGATTATCATCTAATATATTGTCATATATTTTACATATTTTTTATAACTCAATATCATTTTCAAAAATTCAATATCAGTTGAGCTATAACTGGCATGTATAACGGTGTGAAAGTCACTTTTCACACTAAAGATCTTACTGTGATCAAAACGATGCCTATTTCAATGCATTTATTGTGCAAGAGTTACTCTTCATTGATGCTGGTTTCCAGCAGCCTTACACTTGCATGTGATGTGCATATAATTACACTCCTTCAAAATAAATGACAAATAACTGGTGTACACTTGCATTTATTATAATAAATATAGCATTTAAAATAATATTTCTAAGAAGTCAAAGAGTTTACAGGTATTTTAAGTGTTGTGTTAATTACTGTATGTTATTTGATTTTAGGGGTGTTCCTTTTAGTGTGACTAATCTGGTAATCTGAAATAAAATAAGAAATAATCAGAATTCATCACCAAAATTTAGCTTAATACTTTGATTGTCTCAACTGTCAATACACAGTGAAATGGTGAAGTCACAAAAACTGACAGCTTCCCTAGCGATTTAACCGCACATTGGAAGTAACCAGATGGTCTCACTGCATCCACAGTGTTTGCTGTTGTTGCGACTACCCAGGCTGCTGAGATCATTTTGTTTTATTATCGCCATCGTTGTGCCTTCTCTTCATGACAGAGCCATTTCTCATCGAGACATTCTCTTCTAACTAATTCATTTTCCTGAAACAGAATTTATCTCCCATTACTCCGCACATACAGAAACACAATCATATTTTCTCTTCAAAGAAAAAGGAGGGAAAAAGGGCTTTTGTTGCCAGAGAAGGTCTCATCTTTTTCTTTTTTCCTGATGGCGGGTTCCTGATGATCACCTCTGTATGTAAACTGTCTGAATTTATAATGTGGCACTGACGGATGTATTCATTTTCCTGGCCACTTGTCTGGTTCAATATTATGCGATTATCTTGAGAGTGCTGCCTCTTCTTCACTCTAGTGTTACAAAACTCCTCCGGGAAAACAATTACTGTGCAAAACTCACCTCTGAAAATTTCAAACGATGGCTGAAAATAGATGTACAGATCTTGTTATCTCTCCCTTTAGTCTGATGTTAATATGACACTTGTCTGTCTGTGACAAAGGCATTCTGCCTTTTTCCCAAGGGAACATGTGTATAGCTTCTCTGCCACTGATGATATACACAAAGCTTTCTGGAAGAGTAGAAACACCCACACACAAAAATCCATCTATACCTGCACAGTATTTGTGCTGCGTTGGATTTTTTTTTACATGAATGTGTATGTATAGTGTGTCTGTCTGTGTGCACATGTACACTCATGTAAAAAAATAAATAAAAATCCGACGCAGCAGAAATGCCATGCAGGTATAGATGAATTATTTTAGATCAACAGCCTGTAGCCATTTTTTCCTCTTCTTTCCCCTCATTCCATCTTTTCTTCGTCTTCTTTCTGTCTTTCCCCTCATCTCCTGAACCTCCAGAGGGTTCCTCCTGATTCATTATTTCCTGTCAACATGTGTCTCCTCGGGCCTCCCATGCACTGGAGCCTATTCTGTAATTTCGCTTGAGCTCTTACATGGGTACACGTTCCTTCTTCCTAAATGGCTGAGCCCATGTGTTCGAGCTTTAACTTTTAAACAGGGAACAAGTTATTTTTATATAGTAATGTAGAAGGCTTTGTATTCTGGACTCAAGACCTATCAAATGATGCCAGATACTAAGATGTACTGATCCTTCATGCCTTTATTTCAGTGTCCATTTCTCTAAAAGTCAGTTTTTAAAGGATATCTAATTCATTTTGAATACTGGGTATTTTCCCCTAGCTGTTTTTATATATCCATCTTGTAACAGCAGCTAAGTATTTTACCAGGTTGCTCTATAAATAGTTTTTAAATTCCATAATTGTCCCCAAAAATGTTTCGTTGAGTTACAAAATGAACATTACAAGCATAGTGTTGTCTGAGTTATGTAAACAAATTGCTAGGCCTACATCTGATTACTGCTGCTCCTATTACTTCAAGTCATGTCAGTTATGGTGAAAGGGGGGGATCAATTCTGAAGTTGGTTTTGTTAAAAATATACAGATTTTAAGAAAGGAGCAACATTACTGTTCAATGTAAAATGGGAAGCAGCAACAAAATATCATGGATGTAAAGTTCTTGGCCGCTTTTTATAATATTTACTGGGGTGGCAATGTAACAGTGTTCTAAACACATGCCTGTGGTGTGACAGACCCGGGTGTCCGTGAGCAAGACAGTCAAAGATTCAGTGGGTTTTAGACAGTCAAAGTTTTAGTGCAATCTAGAGGTTAGGGTTGCAAATTGCAAGGGTGCAGAAGCAGCTATGGTAGCTGACACGCCCTGTCGGCTCTTAATAATAGCCGTCGTCTTCCATTTGTCCCAATTTCACTTATTTTCTTACTTCTAATAAACCAGTCGACTACTACCAATAATGTTAATGTTACTTCTTTTTTGTACGTATTGAACGTAATGAAAAAAGCGCTCTGTAGATACTTTTGTCTGTTTGGGCAACTGTACAAACATGGCGGTGCAACATAGTGATGTCCACGTAAGAGGACCCACGGTGATAGAAATGGCTCATTCTCAGGTAATAAAACCACAACAGTTCATTATGTAATGCTTTTATACACCACTAAAAACATAGCTTTGTTTACATTTCATTTCAATAGATCCACCTAAATATTAGACACTGAACCTTTTACGCCTAGTTGCTCTAGAGGCATGCGACCTCTGTAAGTCACTTTGGATAAAAGTGTCAGCTAAACTAGTAAATGTAATCACTGAATTGTTTGATGAGTGTAAAATCATATGCTATGGCCTTTGCACTAGATCTCAACCCATTTAACCCTACTTTTGTTCTTCACCACCAAATCATCAAAACGCCCTTCTATATTTTTATATACAACCAGTACCGTGAATGCGCAGACACAAACAGAAACAAATGCCTTACTCTGCATCTTGTTTTTTGACCTTCCTCTTAGCAGGATCCATTGATTCTGTCAAACCAGCATCAGTCGAGTCGCTGCCTTTTAGTTGGTATTCGCGATATTTGGGGACATGAGGGAACGAGAGGGACAGAACATAGCAAATGTGATTTATCCAGTGTTGGACAGCAAGTCAGTAAACTATTCATGCTGAAGAGGATCAGGAGGTCACAGAGGGGAAGGTCACAACTGAATAAAAACACAGCAGTCCTAGACATCATTGGTTTGTGAAAAATGGAAGATGTCACTATGAGTGTAGGAGATGGTGCTTTTTTTTTTTTTTAAAAGTGATCCCTACTTTTCTTTGAAAGCTTTTTTGTATATAGTACATTCCCATATTTCTCCATTCCCTTAATTTTATTCTGCTAATCTTGAAGAACATCATCATATCATGACCACAGCGGCTTTCTATATGAAGTGTCTCTTGTCCCTTTGCACTAAGGTGTTGTTGATGTGGTTTCGGTGAGTTATGGGAAATTGCGAAGCAATCTGGCACCAGGTTGTTGGGGTCAGACACCTTAATGATCTGACCTGAGACCTTGGACTATCATGTTGGCAATGGAGAAAAAAAAAACAAGCAATAACAAAGAAAACAACTGTGGTGGTTCCAGTATGAACAAGGTCAGTGTAGTATGACAGGTCATCATCACAGTACAACAGACAAATGTACTGTATTGTACTGTATGTATCTTGGAAGTGATATGGCACTGACTGCATACAGGGAATTAATGCAATTACTTTGGATGTGACATTTCAGTCAAACAATTCCTACATTATATTATTATATTATCCAATTTAATCTGAGTGTATTCATTTATTCATTATATCACTCTTCAGTATATGATCATTTTCCTCAGGGTTAACTGAAATGCAAAAAGTCTGGAAAGAGGGCATGACAATAATATAGTGATGCTCTGATTGGGGTTTTGGGTATGAGACACCTCCGATGGAGGGGGGGGGGGGACTAACAATTGAAAATGTCACAATGTTAACAGTGTAGCACATCTGGGCAGGAAATACACCACATTTAGCAATGGATATACCGCCAGCTACCAATTTTCTCATAGAACTGCCAGCATTTCCTGCCCACCACAAACTAGAAACCCCAATATACAGTAACTTGTCCTGTTTTTCAGTTTATGGAAAATTAAACGTTTTTAATTTGTTTCAGGTGTGGATGGTTGCTATGGTTCCAACTTCCCCCTCACTTTATTTATTTAGGTACTGTTCAACATTAAACATCTTCATATCCTTTGACATTTGGCATCTAAACTACTTTTGTTTTCATCTTTTCTCCCTCCCTGCCTCACACTGTGTCCGTGCAGTCATGTGGCTGTGAAGGTCAGCCATTTCTCTTCACATATGATCCTTATGACTGAAGTGTGTGTGCACACATACTAAACACTTACATGCATGGGTGGGTGCTGATATATGTGTGCAACATACAACAGATAATGAATCAATGGACTAAGCTAATATACATCTGAAAACTGACATGGTGCCAGACAGAATAAAAGCTAGATCCCAATCAATATTTTTGAGGCAGATACAAACGTTGATATTTAAAAGTTAAAATATCCACAACTAGAATTATTGCCCAACAGTTGTATGCCTCCACCAAATCAGTCATGGTCATCAATATTTGATCCATACCGTGCATCATAGAACTGTTCCAGATATTTAACATGATCAAAAAAGGCATTGAGAGAAAGGCCTGTGTACAACACACAGCTAGTGTCATTCTTCAGGATGGCAAGGGGTTCTTCTCCACCACATTGTGTTTCTCTGTGGCATACATCACATTAGTGCTCATTTAAATAATCATATTGCATAACATTACATTGCTTCCAATTTTTACAAATGTGCTGTGCTAGCTGTGATGAAAAATATACATATCAATAAATATACAGAGAGAACAAACTTAAAAGACAGTTGGCTTTATGTGAGAGCATATATAAACTGTCGAGAGACACAAACTGAGGACTAACATTACCTTGCGTAGCAATTAAACATCCGTTAACTTACCTGTGTCTGCTAACCTCTTGGCGCATCTCCTTGGAGTTTTTATTGGGACTACGTAGCCCAGCCACTTTTCTGGTATTGGGTGGTCCTCTGTAGGTCTTGTGTCCACGAAAAGAAAAAGAACAAACATATGGTCGTTTCGGAGGTTTCTTCAAATCTAAAGCTTGTAACTCCAAGCGAAGGATTTCCTCATTCTTCGGCTGGGGTGAAGTTCGTAGGTGCGCCTCGCATCCACATATGCTCTCATACGCGACAGATGATTAAAACACTGCTCCAAGTAAATCTTTCTTTTGTACCAGTTATTATGACAACCTCTAACTGCACAAACAATCCTGGTCTTCCTCAAAGCCATAAAGTTGAGTTAGTTGTTACGAAGACTTGTTGTATTAGCCGCTATGGTGAAAAGTAGTTAGCTAGCCAGTGACCGGAAGTGCCTGACCAGAAGTCTCGCACAAAAAAACCCGTCAACTGGCTGTGTCCGTATTTCCGTTAAAAATAAAGTGGATAGGAAATCCTTGACAATTCTGATTTGACTATGTAAATCCTTAGTGGAGGACACCCCTAAAAATCTGTGGTCTTTATTTAAATAAAAGGTAGAATTTACCATGTAAGTGAGGCAGTCCAAAACAAAGCAAAGTAAAGAAAAAGTGAAAATCCATAATTACAAATGACAGTGGAAATCCACAAGACATTGGTGGAAACATGAGGAACAATGCTGGAACACGAGACATTCACAGAGAAGTACAGGTAGAAACAATGGAATGGCACCGAGTGAGAGGTGCAGACAAACTAAATAGATCAGGGGTGGACATAATGAGACATAGGTGATTCACATTAGATAAACAGGGAGCACACAGACAGGAAGCAAAATAAGACAGCAACACCAGGGGCAGTACATGGAAAGCCTGTACAGTGCTAGTTATTGCTTATTCATAGTGTTGTTCAAGTCAACATGTGTGTGAAATCTGGAATCACTCAATTCGTTCTTAAATTACAGGTAAAAAACTATTTTGAGGTCACAGTGACTGTTGAGTACAAAGTGTCGGCAATTCAGAGACTGACCGACTGTGAAAAATATCACAATCTCCCCTTCGGTCCCTGAGTTATGGTGTTGAATAATGGCCAAAAATGTTTTTTCCAGGACATTATGATGTAACAATTTAGATTTTTAAACAGATAAGAGAAAACAAGAAAGGATTGGGACATAACCAAACGCCCCTCCCCTACACCCTGGCTTACTCAAAACCATTTACAAATATAAACTATAACAGGACTTGTCTGGTAGGCTCTGCAAGGCTGCAAAATATATTCGAAAAGGCTGCCAGATGTAAAAAACAACAACAAAAAAAACAACAACTTGTCAGTGTTTATTGTCATTATGTACTTAATTTTCTCAAGTTTTAAGAAATGCATAACATCAGTAAGCCACTGTGAAACTGACGGGGGATTTGGAGATTTTTACTGTAAGAGAATTCGACATCTGGCCAGTAAAGATGTGATTTTGAGAATTTCTTTGTGTCCAATTAAATCCATCTGATTTGTCTGGGGTCCCAAAATGAGCAATTAAGGGGCATGGTTGGTATTCCTATTATAATTGAAATTATGTTGAAGTTACTAGACCAAAAGTTGTGTAACCGTGGACAAAGAAAAAAACATGTGTTCAGACATCTTTCACACTTATACTCTACTCCTGGGAAAGTTGCAGATAATCTTGCTTTGGAGAAATGGACCCTGTGTACAACTTTGAAGTGAATCAGTCCAAGACATGCGCAAGATGACACAGTACCCAGTCTATCAATAACTTCTTGCAACCACTCCTAACTGAATCGTTGTCCCAGTTCTTCCTCCCCTGTTTGAGTTTGTGTAGTTGCAAAGATACAGAATACGGTTATAAATTTCTGAGACACTGCCTCTTTGTTGTGGCTTAAAGTCAAGCAATCTATCCCATGGTTGTTGAGGTGGTAAGAAGGAAAAATTAGAAAAACTTTTTGAAACAATGTGACAAACTTGAAGGTACCTAAAGAAATGGTTCACAGGTAATCCATACAATTTTCCATAAATTTTCACGCATGTGTGAATAGTTTTGGACTGTTACGTTCACTCATTACACAGCAGCTGCATGGTCTCCATCAGCACAGGAAACAGAATTGATTAGTTCACGACTCAACTGTGGTTCTCTGGGTGTGAGTTGTTCATTTTTCACGTGACAGCTGGCTGCAGGCTTTGGTAAGCAGGCAGCATAGGAAAAAGAACTGACTAGTTCAGGACTCTTAACTGCACGTCCCTTGGTTTGAGTCGTTCGTTTTTCACGTGACATCTCGGCTGTGGAGCAGGAATGAATTAATCGTTCACCGCTCACATGGGTCCTCCTCAGAGTCTGTCTTCACTCGGCAGGCTGTCTTACTGCCAGCACAAGGAAATGAGAGGAAAGTCTGTTGTCAGGTAACTGTCACTGGACTGACACATATCTAATATCTATTTTAATCATTTTGTGACATTTAATGAAGCATAACATTATTACAGCGCAGTTATGTTGTGCTAAGTTATAGTTTTAACACAGCCGCACCGTTTACTTTAGTCCTGCTAGTGTTTACAGCTAACAGCTGATGAGAGTTGCTCTGGGTCTGCTCCACTTCAGAGCCCTGACAGAGTTCTGGTGGGAGCTTAATTACCAAGGAGGTCGTCTCCTCTCCAAAACAAACAGACCGGCTCATTAAAACATTAAAACACAGCCACATAGCAGCGTTAGCCCTGTAATGTGTTTACAGCTAACAGCTGATCCAGGTCCGCCGGAGAACGCAACTTAACTTTTACTTTTTATTTATCAACAGAGCTGTGCTGTTGTTTCACAGCTCCTGATTGGTGAACCCAAACTTACATTGCTGAAGTAATTATCTACGGACTCGTGGAGACTTCGCACCCCATATAAAAGGAAATTATTTTGTCTAAGGAGTCAACAAAATATTTTAGGCAGAAATAGAGGAATTGACTGAAACACAAAAGAGAAATTTAGGTAAAACATTAATTTTAATAACACTGATCTTCCCAATTAGGGAAAGAGATAGATTATTCCATCTCTGGAGGTCAGATTTTTGGCTAAAAGTGTGGAAAAGTTAGCAGACAGAAGACCAGAAAATGTTCGTGTCAGACTAATACAGAGATACTTGAAACTAGAGTGACTGTTATTAAAGAGCAAGTCAGTTTGTTGAAGTAACAGACCCGCTGTAAAGATGGGATAATATTTGCTCTTTTGTTAATTTTGTATCCAGAGAAAGAAAGAAATGTTTTAAGAGTGGACAAAATGGTAGGAAGACAGGATACTGGGTCGGATGAATATAACAATAAATTGTCCGCATATAATGATAAATGATGTCATTGCGAAGGACACCTTTAAGACATGTGGAGGATTGCAACGTAGTGGTTTAATAGCCAAGGCGAACAAAGATGGTGACAGAGGACTCTGACGTGTCCCTCACTTTAATGGAAAATATTCAGAGCGGATGTCATTTGTTTGAACACAAGCTGGTGGTGATTTATATAATAATTTCATCCAATTTATAAAATCTCCAAAGCCAATTTTTTTCAATATGGAAAATAAGTATCACCACTCTACCCTGTCAAATGTCTCAGCATCTAATGATTTAGAAGTTCGGGTAAATCTGTAATTTTCGACGAATAAATTATGTTTAACGGAATACGAGTATTATAAAATAAATTATGTCCTTTAATAAAGCCATTCTGTTCTAGGCAAAACACTTTCAAAACAGAGGGCAATAGTCTTAGCCAATACCTTTACATCAACATTTAATATGGAAAGAGGTCTATAAGACCCACAGAGGGTAGGATCCTTCTCAGGCTTCAAGAGAAGAATTATTGATGCTTGAGTAAGTGTGGGAGGTATCAAACCATTTTCCAAAGATTATTATTATACATATGCAAAAGTAAAAGGGGCCAATTTATTTATTTTAGATTAAATTAGATTGAACTCTGTCTGGAAATCAAGATGCTTCTTAAATAGCTCTGGGGAGGGGTCAGATGCACATTCTTGACAAAGGTTACCGATAGCTAAAAAAAAGGTCTGACAGCACAGTTTGTTTTTTATTGGAGTAGAAAGAGTATGAGATAATCTGTCCCTGAGAAATGCTTTCAATGACTCGCTGCCGCTCAGAGTTCGGTTTTAAAAATCTTGGCAATGTCTTGTCTCAGACACGTTAGCAGTTCGAGCTTCAAGGCGTCCGCATCAGTAGCTTGAGAGTCAGGCCTGGGCGAGGTCGAGCCGCAAGGCGGAAACACTTGTAACCGAGGGCATCACCTGTGAACCAGGCCTTGGTTGCTGGGTTGTAGCATTAAGTTTGTGTTCCTTCCTGACAGTGTAACTCATTCAAACTGAATGCTAACAAGCAGGGAATTCACTCGGGTATCTGTTTTAAAAGATTTACCCCCAAAGAGCGCTGATAAATATCAATTTAGTCGAAAATCTGCAGGAGCTTCTAAACACACGTCGTACTCCATTGGTTACTCNCAGTGAAGTTGACCTTTGACCTTTTTAGATATAAAATGGTGTGAAACTGTCAAAATCAGGATATGAATTCTTGAGTTATGGCCAAAAACATGCTTTGTCCCAATGACCTTTGACAACCAAATTCTAATCAGTTCATCCTTGAGTCCAGGTGGACGTCTGTGCCAAATCTGAAGAAATTCCCACAAGGCCTTACTGAGATATCGTGTTCAAGAGAATGGGACAAATGGAAAACCCAAAAACAAAATCATACACACAAAACATTTTTCAAAAGGATTGTTTAAATTATTTTCTTAAATATTTGTGATTGTTGCCTCCCTAACCTGACAGCCAGGGTGGCAGTAGTTCCTTAAATCTGTGATAAAGAATAGAAGAGACGCACACGTTGAGCTGGTCTTAACTGCAAGGCAGGAGGATTTATTCTGCCCCCATGCATGCCTGAGCTACTATCCTATACCACCCAAGTGTGATGTGCCCTCTAGTGGCATGGCTGTCAGATAACCAAATGTTGACTCAAAAGTGAAATTGAAGTATGATATAGTGAGTGATGAAATGAAATCAATTACAAGAACAACCCACAAAAAAAAAAATGGGTGTCTGCCCCCCCTTCTCTTTACATAACCTTCTGCTACCGTGGGATTCAAAGATCATACTTATCAGCAAACATAGCTTCTCTTTTGGGGAAATTGTTGTCCTTGCACAGGAGGTGTAGAACTGCCAGAAGCGAATGAATAGTGTCTTAAATTGAATTAGCCTGTGAGAAGATAACATTTGGTTACCATGCTGCTCTGGTCCCAATGACCAATGAAACAAACAGTTCAGTGATTTCAAAGGAAGAGACAAACAAAGTCAACAGCAGTCTGCAGGGACAGTCTGAGTACAGGGAAGGGACCCACTAATCTACATATATAGTAGTTGTACATATAATTAGAATATCATAAAAAAAAATGATATAAAAGAAAATTTATTTCAGTAATTCCATTCAAAAAGTAATTCCGGTCAAAAAGTGAAACTTGTATAATGTATACATTCATTCCACACAGACTGATATATTTCAAGTGTTCATTCCTTTTAATTTTGATGATTATAACTGACAATGAAAATCCCAAAATCAGTATCTCAGAAAATTAGAATATTAAGAATATAAAGACTGCTGACTTGACAGCTGTCCAAAAGACGACCATTGACACCTTGCACAAGGAGGGCAAGACAGAGAAAGTCATTGCTAAAGAGGCTGGCTGTTCAAGCACATTGATAGAGAGAGAAGGTAAAAGATGTGGTAGAAAAAAAGTGTACAAGCAATAGGGATAACGGTACCCTGGAGAGGATTGCAAAACAAAACCCATTCAAAAATGTGGGGGAGATTCACAAAGAGTGGACTGCAGCTGGAGTCACTGCTTCAAGAACCACCAC
>JAPMOB010237400.1:2037-14421 GCA_029875015.1 Lepomis gibbosus
CGTTAGTGGTTCTTGTGTTCAGGCCTCGATCTGCTCTGCCTCCTCCACCTCCACCAGCTCTCTGCTCTCCTCGGCTCTGTGGCTGCTTCCAGCTCGTCCTGTTTGAAAGACGACTGCTGCACCCTACAGTTTAAAATCCGTCTCTCACTGTGCCTGATCAGCCTCCAAAAACTGCTCACCCTCTGTTCTTCATGCTAAAAACCGACCAATGTTGATATTTTATTAAACATCAGATACAAAGGAGGCTTCACTGCCATCATGGCAAGATGAAAACAGCAAAACCCTGTCTTTCTGATCATATTTTTAGTGTATATAGTTATTTTAAACAGTAATGAATAAAGAGTATCACTGTGATTCTGTAGTTATAAACTGAAAATCTTTAAAAATTCCACCAGTGGAGAGTTTCAGTGTCCTGTGATGGTCCACATGAAATATCAAAGGCTTTTCTCCTTTAATGAGCAGAATATTCTGACTTAAACTGTGAATATTTTCAATGTTTTGGCATGATGATCAAATTTAATAAGTTATACACAAAATATGGAATAATACTGGCATCATTTTCAGCACCTCAAAAGCATAACATTATAGATGCAAGAGTGCTTTTCCTCCATTTTTGATAAGTGCATTGTTAAATGCTGTAGTGTCAAATACCAATTAATTGTTTTCTATTTTTCTATTTCAAAATTGAGACCAAAACATTATGCACTAACTCAAACGTGCATACATTCATGCACAGTTCTGCAGACATCCTGCATGCACGATTTTGTTCCATAATCCAAAATCTAAGGAAACCAGCCCACACAAAAACACGTTCTGCACTGTAATTCAGAATAAAAATGCACTTGCATGTTGACATATGTAAATGTAGATATCTGCAGTGATAAAATTTTTAAAGTATTAAAATATATGTTCTTGGAGTTTCAGGATTCACGCCACATAACTTATTTCCCGGTGTCCTTTCTCTTTATTCTGCACATTTTTAGTAAAATAACATTCATTTGTCTTTTTGATTCCTTTGAAAATGTTGATTAAAATTTGCTGAAAAGTCAACACCATCTCTGGAAAAACAATCATATTTTGAAAGCAGGTGATGTTATGAATGCACAGGAACAGGACAGAATAAAACTGAGCAAGACATCATCATGTCATCATTTCCATCATCTCCTCTTCTGACACTGTTCCCAGTTCAAAAATGGATGGTCTGCATTTTTTTAGAATTTTATCCAGGTGATTCATCAATTAAATGTAAATTATAATATCATCTGGAGCTGTTTTTGTAAATAAAAACAATAGACACCTACTTATGATAATGATTTTCCTCCATCAACCGTTATCTTTAAAACATTATTTTCAATATGACCCAGCAGAATTAAAGGCACCTATGTGTCTAATTTAAATTGAAATGATAAACGACTACTTCAGGGTCACGACATGTGACCTTTTGAAAAAACGTCATGTTTCTTGTATTTATGTGTATTTGGTGTGAATGGTCCAATCATAGATTGAGAAACGGTATCACACACATCACATAACACTGATCGTAAGCGGAACAGAAAACAACACAAAAACCTTTGCTGGTCAGTCCGTACAGGCTGGATCACCTCCCAACAGTGGCAGCATCAACAAGGGGCTTTGGCATGTAAATCCCACTTGAGGTAGTTGAAACAAACCCCCCCGACACAAAAAAACACATACACAAACTCTTCCTTACAGCCAACTCTGCTCTGGACAGAATTTCCAAAGCCTTAATTGTACAGTTAGACCATCAAAATGCAAATACTGCAGAAGAGGAAACAGCGTTAATTACCACAATCTCCTTCAGTAGAATATTTGATGATTTCATCCATATTTTTAGAGGGGAGTTATAACCACTTTTTGTCACAACTTAGAATAGATTTAATGTTTGTTTTAGTTTAAGATTTTTAAATCCTGAAAGTAAAATAAAATAAACAAACCAGTGATGAAGGGACTTGGAGTTACTCATCACAGTTGTGACTTAACTGTTTGATGTCCCGTTTTAGGATTTAAGATGCTGATAATCAGTGTTTTCTGCTAACATTCAGTGTCTTTAAATTCAACTATTTTGTGCCAAAAGAAAATTCAGGGAAGTGTTTAGTGTCTCCTCCTTAAGATTTCCCATATTGCAGTACTCTTTAGTTATTAAAAAAAACAGTAGATCATCAGTCAAACCGCATCATACACATCATGTCAGATGCCATGAGGCTAAGTGACCTTTCTAATATAAACAGTCAACATTTAGTATAAAAGCTTAATATCTGTAACATGCATGTAACATATCTTTATGCCTTTTTTAATTCAATGCAATCTCATTATCAGCCTATTTAAAACAGGTCTCAATAAAATATGATAATTAGATCATTATCATATAATATTTAAACCAATGACTAGTATGCCGGATAATGTTCCATCAACATACATAATATACACACATAATCACAAAACATATGCAGTGCCTGCTGACAAAACATGCATATCTCTTTACATCATGTATAAAGTACTTACAGTATGTAATTAATTTCATTATATTGTACTTTTAGGTCTGTGATTCGTCTGTTAACGTTTCAGTTTTTAAAATAGTGAAATATTAGAAAAAATGAAATAAACTTTCCAAACAGGACTGGAAATACTAAACTGTTTTCAATAATATTTTTATTAAAGGAAATGACAAGTTTAGCATCTTACCGGCCGTCCAGTTCGCACACAAACTAAAACTTGGATCAGAGACCAAGTCAGGATGGAAATTTGCCACAACCACTGCAGATAAAGCAAACAGACAGTACGGTCACATCAAAGCTTTTCATCTACTGCTCCAGATCTGGCTAATACTGAGATATCAACAACTTATGACTTAAGACAGACTTGACTGCACAATGTTTAACTGACCAACTATATTGTAACCAAAACCCAAAGTCATTATAAAATTATACAGGCTTAATTCTTTATTTATTATTTATTTTGTTTGGATGCATATGTGGAGGTCAAAAGCCAAATAAGGGACATAGCTCGGTTAATCTTACAACATCACAAACCTAATTGTTTTTCTAAAATGTAGAAATGCATTGAGCGCATTTGGAAAATCTGTGTATAAATTTAGCTTTCAGATCTTGTGTTCAATAAGTTTCTTTTTAAAGAAATCTGTTTGATTTTCAAGTCAATATAAATATTTGCTGATCCCTTTTAGGGTGACCTTTTTGGTTCTTGCGTTCTTTACAGTAGTTGGCGTCAGTAGAAACCACATTGGACGTCATGTTAAGGGTTGAGGTTGCGGGTGTGCGTTGTCATGGCTTCACACACTTTAGAAGACTTGTTGCATTGTTTAAACAGTCCAACATAGTCAACATGAACTTGTAATACACACAATAGATTGGTATAGTCTTTTCATAATTTCTCAACAAATAGATTTGTGATAAAGTTAATTAAGTAACCTGAAATAGTGCTCTGGTACTTTATATTCTGCTTCTTTACGTACACTTTATCTCTAAAATACTCCAAATTTGTGTGCTCTTATTTTGTCAAAACAGACTTAGTTTAAGCAATGATCCTCCATTTATCTTCATTTTGTGTGTTAAATAGTTTTCTGAGATAACCTGTCACTTGTGTCAGCGGTTGGAGTGGGTTAGAATGGTAGGAATATATGATTGTGCTCAAAGTTGAATTTAATCCAGCTCCAGTGTCTGAGCACTACTGTGCAAACCAAATCTACTCAAGGGAAGACGTAGGGGGGTGGGGGTTGAAGTTGAAGCACCGAGATGGAGATGCTTTGACTTGACTCTTTTTTGGCTGCCTTAGGTGAAGTCGTTTGGAGATAGAGTAATTGTCGTCTCGCTCTGCCTCCCTCTCCGTAATCTGATTGGGCACGTTCCCCCGAATCGAGGGCAACGCCAAAACAAAAGATCACCAATCAGATAGAAGGGGCTCCCGCTGAAGTTCTTGGCATGGTATGAATGCTTTGCCCTCTCATGTGCGCTAGTATCTAGCAGCGAGATTCCCCGTGTCGCTTTTATGTGTTAATCGTCACCGCTCAGTGAGACTATTGTGCTGTCTGCATCGCCGGGGGAGGAAACGGCAAAAAAAAAAAGAAGGGGGTGGTGGTGTATAGGGAATGAATGCGAGCAGTGGAGACTGCCAGCACCGTTTCACACGAGCAGAGAATCGCCTCATCACCCTGTTGACGAAGGTCCAAGAGTGCAATGTGGTGCTCTGCCACCACGGACATCTCTAATTGGTGGGAAAGAAAATGGAGTTCATTTATATATTCAGGGTGGAAGAACAATTATCACCTGAAGTTCTTTCATTTTTTTCTTCATTTTTTTTTTTTTTTACATGAAATAAAGGAGCCAGGTGTTAGGTGTTCTGCCAGCCACTGGATTTTCCTGTGATTTCTTAGAAGTGTCCTTAATGAGTTTTACAGCTGTGCTTTTAATCACTTTTTCAAACTTTGTAGCTTTATGGAAAATTGTGAGGGTGGAGTCAGGGTTGAAGCGGGAACACAATCCCTTAACTTTATACATTAAAGCACCTTTAATGTCTAATCCATGTTGTGATTGCAAACCTTTATTTACAGTGGCTGTATTATAAATTCTAGCTTATATCCCAATGCTTTTAACACATACCAACATGTCTGACTTAATTTGATGCAACAAAACACTAAATATTGGAATTGAATATCTCAGTCAATATAAACACAATCAAAGGGTTTGCACAAGTAGGCACAGAACCTAGAGTATTTACAAAGTCACGCGGTGTTAAAAAAATCCTGAGCTTAAAGCCATCGCTCTATCAAACTTTAAAATTAAAGGTAAGGTTAGTTGAGAGGAGAAGAAAATCCCTTAATTTTAGTCTTTAAAACCGTCTTAATGTCTTTAACCTCAGATACTTTCCTGTGTCCATCAGTAGAGATTCTCGTTGTGCAGACCAGACACACTTTCCGAGCTCTATTTCAAATTTGAGCCCATGCACGTCCAAAAATAGATCCACAGGAACTCTAGAATATTTCCATTTGATCGAACAATGCCACCATTAAGAACACGGATTTTGTGGGTTGAATATTTACCTCCACATAAAGAATGATATATTGTAGCTCCAATGAAGTGTTGAAACAAACAGAATGAAGTGCATTAGTGATGTCTGTCAATGTGGGTAAAAACGCTTTCTCTCATCTTAAAGCTATGCAGATCAAGATCAGTCTCTAGTATTGGTCAACCTCAAACCTCACCCAAACTGAGAAAACCCTGATGACATCCCCAGGGTTATTTTCTCACTTTCCAGAGTTATGAAGGACATTAGTAGAGTATCACATGGGGTTGGGTGAGGACTCTGTTTAAAGGAGTATCTGGTACAGATAGGGTACTTTTTATTTATTAAATACAAGTGAAGAGTAAAATGTGACACTATCTGTTTTCTAATAAACCATAGATATAGAAACATTAAAAAAAGTTATCTTAGGATTGTAATCAAAAACATTTACTGTTCTGTAAATAGTTTTCTAATAAATATAGCTACTTCTCATTAACCCATACCAATTTCAGGCTTAAATGACTCATTTCTGGTTAGTCCACATCCAGGTTGAGCCGCGCCTATTCTGAGTATGGCTACAGATAATTTAATTTGTTAAACAGAGACAGATACAGCTGGTGTACTAACTCATCCCTTGTAGATTTTTTGGATTCCTGTGGTACATGTATGCATTTGTAGGATGGGAGTCAATTTCCCTATTCATCACAGAACTTGGACAGGACAAAGACAAATGTCAACTGGAGCAGGCAGGATGGGAAACACAGATCCGTTTCTATATATCAATATGCAGTTCTAAAATGAATAAACACTTTTTCAGATTTTTCAGGGGATATTGTCTCTGGTATAGTAAGATATAGATTTTTTTTCCCCACTCTGTCATGGGATTGGGATGGCACAGGAGTAATTTTGTGGGAGTGGGATGGGACAGAAGTGAAAATCCACCCCTATAAAACCAAACAGTCTGAACAGCGCTTTGTTGCACGATATGAGATTTTAATGGTGAAGCTGCAGAAGAGTGAAAGAGGTTAAGGGGAATTTACAGTGTGAAGCTAAGTGATTTTGCTCCCAAGTTACTTAAAAAAGAATAAATACACAGAAAAGCTGCTCAGTTGTAGCTCTGCTCTGAATACTAATATGTTAGCAGTGTATGTGTGTGGCTGTGTGTGTGTGTGTGTGTGTGTGTGTGGGTGTGTAAAGCAGATGCCATTCTGCTGATCTCAGTCCACATCCATCCGTCTACAACCCAAATCTTCCCGAGGGCCACCGGGACGAGGCGTCCTCTTCGCAGCCTTTTCCCTCCGCAGGTCAGGCGGCGTCCAAACTGTTTCATCTCGTCTCGCAGGTCGACCGACGCCTGACGAAGAACATCTGCCCGCCAAATATTCACAAGCTGCCACAGAAACGGCATCAACAGTCGGTTTGTGTTTCTGCTGCCACACAGTGTCATCGACAGTGTTGAATGTTGACGCATCTGTTGTGCTGTTGAGTTAGCTGCCTTTCAACAAGTTTCCATCTGATCTTGGGGGATTAAAACAACAACACAGGATTCAAATTTGGACTCAGGTGTGGGTGCAAATGTGTTATTGTATGAAAAATATGTAATGGAGTATCAATACTTTTTATATATCATTTTCAGTGGGGTTATTTTCTGGGTAATAAGTTATAAAATAAGTATATAAAATATATGAAAATCAAGTAAGATGTAAAACGATAACATGGGGGGAAAATATACTAAAACAATAGTAAGTCAAACATAAATGTGTCAAAATATTTGATAAAATACAAAAAAAATATATAAATTGCATATAACAGTGTAATGAACAAAGTGTAGGAAAAAATACATCATTATAAAATGTAAAAAATATATTGCTAGAAAAAGATTTATAGGATGAAATATAAAAAATCATAGCTAAGAATTAAAAATAAGACGGAATAAAAAAAAGATGGATAAATAATCAAAGAATCTTTGTCAATCTTTTTTCTAACTTTAAAAGAAAATACCTGCAGATTTTTTTATTTTTCATTTTGTCATATTTCTACATCAGTTGAATCTATTTTGTACACACTATTAGCTGTCTGTCTGTCCTGGGAAAGGATCCCTCTTTTGCTTTTCCTGAGGTTTCTTTAATTATTTCTCTGTTAAAATGTGTTTTTCCTCATTTGAATCGAGGCTCTAAAGACAGACGGTGTTGTTTGATAGAAATTGTGATTTGTGATATTGGCCTATATAAATAAAATCAACTGGACTTGACATTATAACCCTGATCCGCTGTATGTGATAAATCTAATGATCATTTTATTTTTTTCTAAAAACCAAATGAGCTCAAAAAGTATGTTTGCAGCAGCCGAACAAAGGCAACTTTGGAGAGGTTTAAAGGTTGCATGGACTGTGTGGAGAGTGCAGCTCGTTACTACTCAAACTGAGAGCGATCTCATTTGCAGAAACAAGTGTGCAGAAGGTTTAAAGGTTGCATACATTGAGCAGGAATGCAGTGAGACCGTTTGACTTGCCTGGAAAAGTACAGTCAATATTGTGCGAGGCTTTAATGGTCAAACATATGCATATTTTCTGCTCGAGTCCTCCTGCTTTGATAAAGCTCAAATACATTCGGTATCATCTATCAAACACAGGGAGGAGGAGGGGGAGACGGCAGGGGGTGAGGAGGGGAGGCTGGAGAACAGAAGTTAGGTTTTTGCCACGGTACCGAGCAGTTATTTTATTGACGTGGGAAGACACAGGAAACGAGCTGCTTTCACTCTTGCGTGTCGAGTCCTTCTGTTGGCGCGTGAATCCAAAACAATTTCAGATTTTGAGAAATACGGGGGCAGCTGGCGTTCCCACAGCCGTGCTGGAATTAGCCGTTTACGCGCTGCAACCCTATCTGCTCTGCACCTGGGCGGCTAGCATGGCAGCCCTGCACCTTTGACTCGGGCACACAAGCCACCGCAGCAGTGTGTGTGTGAGAGAGAAAGAGTGTGTCTTTGCACGAGGAAAAAGAGACTTTCTGCAACACCTGCCTGCATGTTGGAGATTTTCTTTCCAGTCGCCTGATGTTAGTGTCATTTAGTGTGACTTTCATAGCCATCAGGCACTTTAAAGCCTTGTAAAAACAATTAAAGTTTGAGTCGTATGTGCTGAATGAGATTTTAAGTGTCTCTGGAACCTGAAAGAACCTAAGCGCACTTGATATGACAAAGTATTTGTATTCATTTCATGCACAACACTGGATATACAGACAAAAAACAAAATATACAGTAGAAAAAACTGTTCTTCAGCCTCAAATGAGAGGCTGAACAGAAGGGAAACACAACTATGGTGACTTAAATTTACTTGCCTGACTTGACCTGACTGATATTTGAACTCAAGGTCTTTGAACTTCATCTCCCAGTCTTCATCAGTGGATGTAATAAGCTGGGATGTCATCAAGTAACCTAAGTAGAACTAGTGTTTCATGTTCCTACATGTGAAGTTTACAGTACCTGGTCATTTGTTGTCTTTGAAGCGCCTGAAACTATTTGAAAGCTGCCAAACTGAAATTTCGCTTTTTTTTGTGGAATTGAAACTTGTTTACTGTGTTTACTGAGTATTTTAAACCTTTGTTCCCTGACATCTATTTAAACCCCTGTATTAAAAACGCACATACTTGCAGGTCAGACATACATGTACACAAACTGCGTGACACTTTTGTGAAGTGCTAGACGTTTTACTGCCTTATTGAATCTTACACCTCCTTTCTGGATTTGCAAAAGAAAGAAAGAATGATGAGAAATGTCCTTACAAGGAAAAGGTATTTTAAAAGATAACAAAAGATATTTAAAATTATGCAATGAGTGGCAGTATTCATCAGTCTTATTTTAGTGAGTGTAGTGGTTATGTACTGGTTGGGAGTAAGGTCCAAAAGTCTAAATTTAAATGAGCTTAAAAGATAATAATAAACTCACAAGCCTACTTATCAGTGGCTTTATCTACTGTCTATAGATACATTTAAAATGACTTACTAAAACAATGTCAAATCAATATTTAAAAAATAAACCATTTCTCAAAATTCTGATTTAATAATTATATGTAAATCTCCATTACCACTGACCTTACCGAGCAGGGAACATGCAGCCACACAGTCATAGCATGGAGGATCCTCCCTGACTGCAGCTACAGTGCAAGTCTATAAAACCTGCAATGAATAAATGTTTAATTAGAAGGACTTCATTAGTTTGGGTTTTGCTAAAGAGATTTTGTGTCATAAAAAGCTTTGGAGGCTTTTCCAACCTGCCAGAAACCAAACTTTGCAGTGAAATCATTCTGAATTCATTATCTGCTGAGGAATATCTGTATTGGACGCTTGCGCGCCTGTAAACAGCGGTGAGGAGTGAACATGTTGTCGCTCGTGTTGAACATCTGACCTGGCTGGAACCTGCGGCGAGCGCCACAGCTGAACAGGAGGCCGTCTGGATGGGAGAGGAAGGGGGGAGGGAGGGGGGAGCGGGAGGAAGGCTTGGCTGTACATGCTTGGCTACTTGCCCCGGTCCCATTGACCAGACAGCTGAACTAGCGAGGGAGGAAGGGAGGGAGAGAGGGAAGGAGAAAAGCAGCAAATGGAAGGAGCTCCTGTTTTTTATACATTAGAAATAATAAACTGCACAGTTAACCATCATTTAACCTCCGTCTCTGTCAATCAGTGCTTAGGTGTTTCTGCATGTACTGTATTTCCCCACACCCGTCAATCAAACAAATGTGTCCAGTACTGAGAGAAAGGAATCTGTTTGTTTTTCCTGATTTTCTGATTTGAACAGTTTGTCTCAATCATTAGAGATCACCAACCTCCCTCAAAGGTATGCATGCTCGCATTCGTGTGCTTTCATGCCGATATGACAGCCTGTGTGTCCTACAGGTGTAAAAAAGCCCAGAAGTGTCAGAGATTTGGCTAAATGGATAGACAAACAGATCCAAACCAATAGAAGAAATGAAAATGGCAGCTGTCAAAAACTGATTTGTCAGCGTGTGTGTAACCCGCCCATCTCCAGTTGGATGATAACATGAGCCAGTAGAACTTCAAACCTTGCTGCTAAATCACAAACGTGCCCTCACGTTAAAGATACTGAGAGGAGCAGGTAAGACAAGGCAAATAACATTGGCATTAACAGCCAACAATAACTACATATGTAAAGATTGATTTGGAATTTGTTTTCGCATTTCTGGCAAAATGTAACCTCTTGCTGCAGTATATAGTAGTCAATGTTTATGAATGAATTAAGTACTACCTGTTTACATTGTGTGTGTGTGTAAGGGTCAGAGTGGATGGTGGGCGTACGAAGCGCAGGACCTTTACGCTACAGACCAGGGTTCACATCCCAGGACATGTCCTATGTGTGGCTAGGCCAACAAAAGAGCTTTTGTTGAAGGCTTTCATCTAAATGTTAATACATAATCATGCACTGCACACTTTTTCTGCTATAAAACGAGACCATTGTCTTTGTCAGTGCTGGCAGTGCCTAAATGACTATACCCGTTCAATCTGTGACTTGCCAGATGTGTTAATAACCAACATTTCTTTATATTAATAGAAAACATATTTGCTGTCTCAAATTAGTTGCAGATCAGATTCATTTTATACAAGACATCGTTGTTAATTCCAACTAACCTCAACTCCTGCTCATAACTGAAGTCATGCACGACATACAGCATTATTGAAAATACTAAGTTCAGAAGGATGATCCATACTCTGAAGTAAACAATCAGATGAAATTATCCAGATTTCAGACAGGACAAACACAATACATTTTCAGGCACTTGTGTACCTTTGTGCCCATGCTCGTGTGTACAGTACGTCCATACACTTGTAGGCGTACACAGTGTGTGGAGCATGTGTGCATGTGTCTCCTTTACTCGTCTGCAACTGTCATTGTGTCCGCATGTGACCGCCTCCGCTGGGTTCCGTTGGGGGGGGGGACTGTGTTTGGCCCCGCCCATCCCAGGCCGGTTCCAGCCAATCAGTTGCTAATGTGCAGGAACAGGAGAGGGCTGCGCTGACAGATGGCGAGCTGACCTGGAAAACCTGCCCCCTTTTTAGGGTTCAGCACTCGGCAGATGACAGGTATTATTTCATAACCCAAAGACTGAAGAGGGGTTGGTGGTGGGGTCACACACAGTCCCACACACAGTTTTACTATCCGTTTGAATCATTAACTAGTTGCTGTGTGTTTTCCTGTGGAGTTTTGTTCACTTTTGTTAAAGAATGGATCAGTTTTTAGGTCTGGATAGTGTAGTTATGAAATACTTTACATTTTTCTTTTTTAGATTCACAGATGATGCAATGATATTTGATTCCCTCCACAGAAAGAAATTTTAAGCAGGGTTTTGGAGTCAAATGTATCCACACACATAAACTATATATACACACGCATACAGTTATATCACCTCGATGATGCTAATGATGCTAATCCTAAAAAAAACTAAGCCACTCAGTTTGTGTGGTCTTGAATTATCAAATTCAATTATACTCACCAGAAATCTATAATGTGGTTTTGTGATTCCCTGAATTAAAGCACAGCAAACACGAGCACTCGCTGTAGCGCTTAAAAGTCACAGACTGGTACTAGCAGTAGCCTATACATAATTTCACACACTTACCCATTGACACACACACACACACACATTTATCTGAGGCTCCAACCAGCCATGTAACTCTGATGTCAGGGCAAATCTGCCTGGCAGAAAGTGCTTTTTGATGAAGTCGTTCATAAATTTTAATACAACATGTCAGCTAACATGATGTATAGACTGGCTGCTCATTCATATTTCAAACAGTCTGCAGTTGAGAAAACAGCAGGGTTGTACCTTGCTCTACCTTAAAGTGCTGTGTGGTTACGGCTGACAGAGTGGGAGAGCAGAGAAACACTGCTAGCGTGTCTGTTTCACTTTAGATTTTCAGGTACAGAGATTTTATTACAAATCAATCATGTCAGGCTGATGGAGGGGCATTGAAAAAACAAAGTGCTAAATAAATCAAATCTGATACATTTTATAATGAAAGATATCTTTTGAGTTATAAATCATTAAATTGTTATTACTTATAAAATCATTTTAGAAAATCATTTACATCATAATTCACACAGTGCAGCCTAATGCTAGCTTCTACATGTTTGCTAGGCTTCTAATTAGATGTGTTAGCGGGAAGATGTTAGCTGTAAATGACACAGGTTAGGTTAATGCGATCTTCTACAAGTTAGCTAACATGCTAATCCAGTCCACACTCATTCCTGTCAAATATCTATGCTTCTTCACGTGTGTCAGAAACCAGGCTTTCACCCAGAAGACTAGTGTTCGTTTCCTGTATGAATCAAAACTTC
>JAPMOB010237404.1:0-23271 GCA_029875015.1 Lepomis gibbosus
ATCGTCAGAACACCAGCAACAGTTCAATGTTTAGTCCTGATGGTAAGATGTGGAACAATGATGTTGTGTGGTTGTGGACTGGTAATAACAGTACCATCTGCTACGTTAAGGTCTCAGCCTGAAGCGGCTTTGATTTGGATCACACTACCTTGTTTCTTACGACCCGCCCTTCTCTGTTTCTGATTGGCTAGTAGTCCTTATCTGGGAACTGCGCATGTGCAACTCCTAACAAAGATTTTGTACAAGTAAGCTGCATCACTCTGTAGCTCAAGTGCGGAGCGTACAACATGTGGGGTGAAAAGAGGTGCAGCAGCAATGTGCAGTATGACAAAAACATGGTGTTTTTTGAAAATGAAACCATGTAAACCTGTTCTGGTACAACCCCTATTAAGATTTTAAACCTGAAAATGAGCATAATATCACTTCTTTAATATGCAAGACTCATATACTGAGGATACTGACACAACTTGTCATTGAGAGCTACACTTACTATATTTCAGACAAAGCAATAATTTCTGTGCCTTCTGTTCTAAGGGATAATGACCAAATAAAATAAAATGATGTTCACTTGTAAACTTTTACAAATATGTGTATTAGTGAAGCCTATATCTTATGTAACAGATACCATATTATCTGTTCCATTTGGCAGAAAAGTCTCTCATGATGGAAAGCAGCAACTCTAAAGGGGAGAACACCTTTTTGCAATGAGGGCAGTAAATCCTCAATTTCATGTAGGAGAACAGGGGAAATGGGAGCAGAGATAGAGTCTTTAGATGGGGATGAAAATTTAAAGTAAGACTTTCCAGAGAGGCCTGACAGGAGACACAGGGAACAAGCATGTCCAAGGTACTATGTGTCGTGCATGATAGCATACATACATACATACCCACACCCACATACAAACCCACATACTGTGCATTCACACTCTTGTGACAATACGCTCCTCCCACTCATCCCCTTATACTGTGTGAATGACAAGGTAGCAGTCAAGTCACTGTGTGAAATCTTTGGCAGACTCATCACACACACTCATGCTTGTACACAAACACGTGTGACTCACCTAACACTTAATGAATGCAGAAATGGAGACAGATAGAGACACACTGTAATACTGCGGATCATTCTCCAAAACAAAACAGGCGGATTCCACCTTCCTCCAGTGGGTTTGCATCGGGAAAGAGATTAACACTTCTCCTTTTTCAGAATCTTTTATTGCATGAAACAGAGTAGTGGCTCTGATACAGCGCAGCAATGTGTTGCATTGCCTAAAGTGGGGGTTTTGAAGTCACAGATAATCTGCTTTTGAAACAATGAGATAGTGTTGCTTTTCATTCGGCTCAGTTAAGCCTTGCTCCAAATGAGGAGAGGGAGATAGTGTGGATCAAACGTTTTTTTTGTATTTGAATCCCAAAATGTTACAGCTCTTTAAAGTCAAAACAGCTGCAAATTTTCCATCTATTGTGCTGACTTCTTTTGGAGATGATGGAATTTAGCATTTTGGACAAAAATAATCCTCATGAAGTACTGATCTGAAACATCAATGGGAAAAGAAGTCAGGCTCATTTTTCAACAGCTCAGTGTATTTTAGCTTAATCTGCACACTGGTAGTCTCTGGTAACAAAATAACTAACTGCCAAGTACATAGAACATTAAGTGATTCCAAAGCACCTGAATGAGTTTCAGTGGCTGGTTATAGTCAAACTACACATCTCACTCATCAAAGATAATGATAAGAGATATTATTTCCTTGAAGGCATTAATGGGTTTTAAAAATAGGTTCTAGGGGTTAAGTGGTTAAAGAGAGCTTGAGAGAGAAGTTCAAAACAGCACTTGTTTCCCCACATACCTGGTTAATCTCTACAGAAAGTGGGCATCATTATTGAATGATCTGTTTTGGGAAGTTAACAGAATTGTTGGGCGATCACTTTATTGGTGATATTTCCATCACCCTAGTCCTTTCAGTTCATCTGATTTGTAACTCAACTAATATTATCATTCTGTATTTTCATAGTGTAATCACAGTTTTTCTGTCTTCTCTGCTTTTAAGAAATCTTTTGCATGTCTGTCAGTTCTGGAAGAGTATCCCTTCTGTTTTGCTTTTGCTGAGGTGTCTTTTACATCCAAATGTTGTGGTACTGCAGAATCTCCCCACTACCTTGTGTTCTTTTGCCCCCCCCCCTTCCCTGTGTTTTCTGTCTGTCCTCCCTGTCTGTCTGTGTTTGTCTGGGCGTGGCTACACTCTCTGGCTTCAGCTGCACACCTGGTCTTCATTCCACTAATCAAGCTCCTGCAGTATTTCAACCCCAGTCCTCCTCACATTCTTTGCCTGATTGTCAGTTAACCACACGTGGTACAAGCGTCAAGGCCAACTATCTACTCCAGTAAGATTCTTTGTAATTTCTGTGTCTCCCTGGATTAACCTGTTTTTCTCTGTGCCCAGGATCACACTACCTCCGGGGACTCTGCTGAACGCCACACTCCGCTCTGCTCACACCTTGCCTGGTCAAACTCCCCTTCTCCGTGTTCTCCATTCTGCCCTGTTGGAACCTACCACCCAGCCTTCCATTGCACTTTTCAATAAAACCCTTTGTTACCCCTTCAAGCTGTTCCGAGTCTGCCTTTGAGTCTTTAAGTTCTTGTATTATGATAGCAAATTGATAGTCTATGAAAAGAATAGAGTTTTTGGTGTTGGTCAGTATAAATAAAATGGACTTCTTAAGCATATACAATATATTATAACAGCAATATTCAGACTGAATTTTTATATAGACTGATACCTGACTGGAGTGAGTGTGTGAGAGAATGTAATGGATTGTGTTTTTATTGTAAATCATACAGAGCATACATTTCATATTGAAATCATGAATTACAAGAATATACAGACCATTGGGTGTGTGTTGTAAAACATAGTATTCTTTCATCCAGTAATAAACGCCTGAACTGAACTCCTGAATCTGGGATGTAAACCTGCCTGAAAAAACATACTTTATGCAGCGATGCAGTAGGTGTATGTATATTTAATTCCCTCAATGAATGTGCTTACCAATGAAAGAGAATTATTTATTAGGTCAGTTTAGTCCAATCCATATCTTGCATGTTAGTAATGGACAGCTTTTTATTACTTTTATTATTATCATTAACGGTTTTGTGATGCATGAACCTCACTCGCGCTGTTATGCGAAAAATAAATTCTGATCCTTTTGTTCTCCTGCCTTTATTTGTATGGTAATGTTTGAGAAAGATACGTGAAACTGAATGACATTTCTGTATTACAACGAATATCATCCATGCCGTGTAGAATACTAACTACTGTATTAGAATGTGAGGGCAGAAAAGGACAAAGCAGGACGCTGCAGAGTGTGTCACAACACAGATCAAAACGTGTGTTTCTCATTGAAATTTTAGTCAGGAAAAAAATGCTTCAGGAAACAAACAACTCAACAATTCAAAGTGATTTGTATGTGGAAAGATCTTCAGGTATTAGTGTACACACATAGCTCGATGTTGCCCCTGTAGAGCAGAGGAGAGGTTGGGGTAAAAAGAGAAAAAAAACTGAATGAGGCAGAGAACACAGAGTCCTGAGCACACAAATTCATGTTTGCTAATGGAAACGGGCTGCTTCGTGGCCCTGCCACATTCAAAAGAGCTCTGGACTGTCCACTGCTCTTTAATCTTCAGCAGGTGCGTTAACAGAAAACAGACATGAGGACAGGGGAAACAAAGGTAACATGGAAAAAATGCTTTAGAAAATGGAAACCATAGCAACTTGCTGCTGGTATAAAGTGACTGCCTATTACACAATGCAGCTTAATTGGCAACCACTCAATCAAACATTGTTGTATTAACTCACAACAGCTTAGTTTTATCAATGTAATTCAACCGAGCCATTTTTAATAATGGCTAAGTCATCAGTCATTCAGGGTTTATTGAACGTTGCAATAATCAATATTCTTGTAAAAAATTGGATCAATGTGTAATGTACAAAGGGTCACCTATAACAAACCTTTATCAGCAAACTCTACAGTTCCCCTCAGTAAAACTGAGCTTTGTGGCATCATTGTTTTGGTTTTCTGGCTTGCAGCTTTACTGTTTGGTTCACATTGTTCTCCTAGAATTATTTTTGGTAGCAGCAGGCAGCTGTTTTTTTAGAAAAAATGATCCTACCTGCTTGCAGACAGACAAAGTTAGCAAGTGAACATAGTGGAGCATTTATTTGCTGAAGAGCCAGATAGTTCCCTCAGGAGACCAAAAGAAAGCTGTTGCTATGTTTTTGATGGATGAGTAAGAAGCCAAATATTTGCTAAAATGCTCGCCATATCAACTTAAAATAAATGTGTGTTGTGTTTATAGCTTCTTTCCGTTGAAGTGGTCAAAAAAAAAATCAGTTATTGATGGTGTGGTAATGTTTATTGATTGCACTGACATATTCATTCATTGCATTAAATGCAGGTGGAGATGGATTGTCTGCCTGCACTATGTCACCCGTAAGTGCAGTGTTTGTACGTCTGTGTGCACGCTTGCATGTTTGCGTAGTGTAGTATGTTTGCAGTCTGAATATAGCCTCTGGCATCTCTCAGAAGCAGCGTCGGGAACGAGAGATGAGGACAGCACACTGGCCACAGCTGAGCTCTGGCACTGATGAGAAAACAAGTAATCAAAGAGACATGAAGAAGAGCAGACGCTCCAGATTTGTGATAGGAAGGAACTAACGAAGGATGGAAGGAGGGTATTCTGTGTTTTTTTCACAGCCCTGTATTGCTTGGTCTATCCCACTTGCCGTCTGTGGTGGATGACAACCATGGTGTCTTACTAGACAGCTGCCAGGCTCCATGTGAGTGTGCTCCTACACTTCCTATATCACAGTGGTGGCAAAATATAGCAACTAAGATTCCTGACTCTTCATCTTGAGTCAGCTAATGGAATGTGAGAAAGCAGGCCAGCAGCTTTCATTTCCCCCCTGTAAACTAGCAGCCCAGTCACTGTATCGCATGGTAGCATCCTCACACATAAAACAACAAAGCTGAGCCAGTGCAGTTTGGACTCCATCATGCAGTCGTGACATGTGTTACTCGCTCTCATTCAGATGTGTGTGTAGTAAATGATGCAATAGGTGGTAAAAACCTTTGGAATGAGCTAAGAAGCTACACACACTTCTATGGTCCTGTTGATGTCTATAGGTACTCACAGAGAGGTTTGGCCCATACACACTGTGCATTTTAGACTGTCAGGTAAAAAAAAAATCATCTTGACATTTCAGCTGGCCGAGCGTGTTATGCCATCATATATGTGATATTAACAGGCCTAAAAATAGACCACTAGCAGTGCAGGTTATTTAAAGTGAGAAATGTAATGCGTATTGCAGTAGAAGTAGAAAAGTATTCTAAAAGTAATGCTTCACAAATTAAATAAAAAACTTCTCTAGATAGATGCTATAGCAGATGGAGAAAGCTTTCTGAAAGTCACAGGTATAATCCCTGTAACAGCCTTTGATCTTGCAGCCAGACACATTAAATCCTCCTTATTCTGGGGTGCTGCAATGAAGCCTGACCCCTCTACCCCTAGTAGAGAATATTCAAATTAAAGTAAAACATTGCTACTCTTGAGCCAATCAAAATATTATACAAAACTATCTGTTTATCAAAATTACTTTCCCATAGGCTACAATATAAAACAGAGAAGAAATGAATAGAAAATAGGTGAATGTGAAGGTGCGGACTCTCAGGCCTCAGGAGAGGCTTCCCTGATTGAAGACATCCATGAATCATCACTTATGGGGCCAAGCTGAAGTTTCGGTGTGTGCATGTTTGTCTTTGAATTGTGTAATTCTCATCATTCAGTGCTTCCTGATGTCCATCTCTCTGGACATCCAGGACATCCAGATGTCTGTCAGCACCACCACACAACTTTTATCACAAACCCCCTCTCCCCTCCATTGTATCCTGTCACTTCAGAGCCGGAAGTGGGACATGTACACTGGGACATCAGGCATGGGAGATGGGAAACTGGTTGCCTGATTGGAGACATCAGTCCTAAGGGAACGCTCTCAGCCTTTTGACAGAAAAAATGACTGACAGTGAGTGTTTGCTCTTCTGGCAGACATGGGCACCCAGAGGTAGGTGAGTGGAGAGGGCCAGAATGGCAAAAAGACGTGCCAGAATGGGGACAACAAACAAGGTCACGCAAACTGTGTCATCATCAAAACTATAAAGGGGTAAAAGGGGTTTTGAGGTGATAGACATGCAGTTTTTAAAAGAATGATATGGCCCATAGAAAATGTGCGGACTAGATACACAGAAACTTTTTATTGTATTAAAGAGTATAAGAAACCTAGCTGTAGATAGTGAAAAAGCAAAGAAACACTGAAAAGCAGACTGTTCTCTGCATGGGTCTGGTTTATCACAACTTTGGTCAGATTTTTTTTTGTACTCACCAAGTTAATTGCTGAGATTTGTGAACATCAGCAACATCACTAAAACACAACAAATATCTAGGTTAACCAGGGAAAACTGTGCATTGCAAATACCGATCACAGTTTCCAGACCAACTTCCTGGTTCAGCTTTGACCCTACCTAATTACCTACATAATTTTCTTGTGCAATGAGAGATTGTTACTGTAAAGGATTGGCCCAGTGGTGGAAGGAGAACACACAGAGGCTGATCAACCTTGTTATGTGTGAAAAACCGTGTAATGTGTTGTTTTTCAACCGGTGATGCTAAAATTGTCTAAGTCACTGTTGCTAACAACAACAACAAGTGCTTTGTTATAGACTCTGCCTTTTCATTTAGGCATTCACACTGTCGTGATTTTCTGTCTCTCTACACATGTCAGCTGCAGCCGTGCTACTTAGACCATGCCGTATTTCTATAGCGTAGTGTTACAGTATAGCCTAATCTTTGTTTGTAAAATATGCGGCTTTGCTGCCAGTGGACTTGTCAATGTCTGTGATTGGTCATCTGCTGCTAACACCGCCTCTTTTATGTGAAAGCGCTCACAGCTGGAATGGGAAACCCAGGGTTGACTTACAAAGTTGAAAACTAGCTTTGTGGTACTGCTTATCCCGATCACGATTGTTAGGGCTAGTTAAGCCAGATAACAAAAACATCTGGGTATGCTGAACTCTCTTTGTGGTACATGCCCCTGGATAGCACAACTTAGCAACACAAATAGGGCTACGGATCTATTGGTAGGAGGAGAAAAACTAAAGAGAATTTAAAACAAGATTGGTACCTCAAAGAATGGGGTGTGATCCAATATGATGATGTGATCCTTGCACAACTTTTATAAACGACATAAACGACTAAATGCTGAGAACAATTACAAGGCTCAACTCTAAAAGTGTAAAGATGGGCATCTTCAGCCAGACATCTTCATGTTGGATAACATTTGCACCTCAGCTCTGATGAATTATGCAGTTTAGGATCATCCCAAATGTCTTTTGGGCATGTGGGCTTCTCTCTGTACCCTATGTAGTTGTAAACACTGCATGATTTATCAAAGGCTAGAAACAGCTTGTATGACTGCTGCAGGTTCCTGCAGAGAAGGGGAGCAACTTGCATTAAAGTGTTTGGCTGCTTCTATCTAATGCTGTATGGCATAGGCTCCGTCTGCATGAGTGAGGTCATATCTCCAAACAAGGAAGCTGTGGTGAAGTCATGTCTGGCTAGCTGGAAGAGACAACAGTCACAGAGAAACCGCACATGTGGCCTCATCCACTGCTCCCTCGACTTCCTATTTTCTCTGTAAACCTTGTTCTTTCTCTCTTGCTTCTTTTCCCCATTGAAATTTAATTTTACCCCCCATTTAGCCTTCCTTATATTTCCTTTGTCCTGGCCTTGTTCTGATTCACGGCACCCATGATGGGGCACAGAGGTGATGTAATACAGGTCTGCTCTCATGCATGTTTGAGCCGAAATTTCACACTCTATTTCAGTCATGTGAGAGGCCAGTGTGAAGCCGGGATTGACTGATTTCTGCATGTGCCTCTTGCCCTGTGCTGCCAATCCAGTGGAGATGTGAGAAAATACTATATAATGCAAAGTAAAACTACATTTTGAACAACCTTCATGAAGGCTCACATAAATTGTGTTGCACAGATTATAATTCCACTATGATTACTGCATTTGGAAGACACTAAGCATATGGACACAGCTATAAATCTATAGTTCTTCTTTATCTTGCTATATATGCAGCACAATCATTTACATACATTTGCATATATTAACTAATATAATTTGTTCAGTGCTGAAATGATTATTCAGTGAATATGTTTTTTTTATTTACAACAATTTTAATAGTTGATGCGTCTTTGGAGTCATTTATCAAGCAAACATTTACTCCTCAAATGTGAGGACTTGCCTCTGTTTTTAATTGTTTTAAGACATTTGAAGATGCCACTTTGGGCTCCATGAAATTGTGATCACAATTTTCTTAAACATTCCACACTAAACAATTGATAACGATGAACAATAGTGATACGCTAAAAATGTAATTAAAGAAAGGGAAAGATTAGCAGAAAAAAAGTTTAGGATTACAGTTAGAGAGTAGGATTTTGAGAAAAGCAGAAAGGTTTAGGAAGATTTGAATATTTGCATGTGCGATTGAATGTATAAATGTCTGTGTTTATGTACACCTCCTGGATAAAAAAAGAGGGGAGCTCCAGTAACCCAGAGAGAAGGGAGAGTGGTGATAATAGCACAGTCTTTGCCAGATGTGTGACGTCTCCCGAGGGGGAACCCTGGTGCACTGTGCTTCAGGATTAATCGTTTGAATAAAAGAAAACATAATTAAAACCTTCCCCCGTGCCCAGGCAATCAAACAGAGAGAGAAGGGGAAAGCCAGCTTTGATGTATAACCAATTCCAGCCCCCATCCCCTTATCCCCCCCTCCCCAAAAAACAAACAAACAACAACAACACACACACACACGCACACACACACACACTGACAAACGGACAACATGCTTTTAGCTGAGATGACACACCATACATAAACACAGACACTACAATTGATGGCTCCTGTCTCTCAAATTCAGACTGTGTCAATTTTTCCTGTTTGGCATTACAGCGACCATGAGGCAGGATGGCAGCTGAAGTCTTGATTGTCACATGAGTCAGCTGTATCGTGGTGCGCTTGTTCAGTGTTTGCAGAGAATCATGGAGCATGGGCTTGCTCATATATATTGTGTGGGTAATGTCCTTTTATATGTACATGAAGTTAGAAAGTATTTCCTCAGTGGAGGGAAAAGGGAGGACAAGAACGCAAGGAGAGCAATAAAGGAACACAATGAATGATAACTGCAGCTGTTGGACTGGAATTAGCTGTCTTTGGCAACTTCATCATGGTCTCAGTTGCTCCACTACACCACATTTGAAAAATGTCCAATTTACACAGCTTTTAAAAGCCTTAGAGGCCCTGTGAATCAGTGTCTTACTCATTGCAGTGGGGCTCTGCGTGAACAAGCTATCATCTGCCAAAATTTTAAATGCTGATTTTTTCACATGAGACTCTCTGTATTTGTGATGCCACTTATTTTGATGGATCAATCAGAATTTTATATTATACATACCAGAGAGAAACCCCTGTCAATCTAACCTAATGATCAACCCAGGCCTACGCAGTACTGATGAAGATAGAAGTGTTCAGCACTTACTTATTTATAACTAAGGACGTTTTCAGGTTGTCCATCTGTCCTGTTCTAATGAATGCAATATCTTAGGAACACATTGAGGGAATTTCTTCAGATTTGGCACAAAGGTCCATTTGGACTCAAGGATGAATTGATTAGAACTTTGTTGTCAAAGGTCAACGACACTGTGACCTCACAAAACACTTTTTTGACCAGACAATGAATTGTTGACACGACTCACAGGTCAAGGTCATTGACCTCAAAATGGCTGTGACAAAGCCATATCAAGAATCATCATCAAGAATTGATGCCAAAGCTGATGATCTTCACATAGATGTTTAATGGGATACAACAACAAAGTGGTTTCATTCAAGGGGATAAGCACTTTTGGGCCATTTTTCAACACCATAACTCAGAAACAGAAGTGAAGATATTTCTAAGTATGTCGGACACTGAATAGGTGACACTTTTATTGTGATTTCAAAGTATTTTTTAGCCATCATTTAAGAATTAATTGGGTGATTACAATGTCTACCTCATACATACAATTTTGTGAGATGTGTGTGTTTGTACTAAAAATGTTCACTCAAGCATAACAGATTACTATGTAAAATATTATTTAATAAGGATGGTTTCAGTTTGTGTGCCTTCTGGCTGTTTAAAAAGCTTCCTCTGCAATCTCAGTAATGACTTGGCAAGCTACAAACCAGCACTTGATATTCATGAGGTGATTCTATAGTCTTGTACAGCAACATGGGGAGTACACAGCATCCTGTCCATGATGGCTGTGTGCATTTTGATTGTGTGTATATAAATGTGTGTGTGTGTGTGTGAGGGAGAGAGGGAGGCTTTGTTTAAAGCATGGCTAACACATGAGTAGAGCTTCTGCACAGAGGACATTCCCATTCTGCAGTGTGTGGTGCTGCAGGGGAGGACTGTGGGGGACAGCTGCTCGCTCAGGTCATGTGAACCCAAATCTCTGTTTGGAGGGAGACCAGCTTGTCTCCAGTTGTGCCTCCTAAGGCCATGGGAGAGCTCCCAGACCAGCCTGAGCCTGAGCAGCTCTCACTGGAGAGGCATAGCACCAAACCCCTTTTACATGCCAGTGGAAAGGAAACAAGGACATTTTAGAGAGAGAAAACAACTGGGAATAGTTTTTTAATCTGGGTACATCTTTGGATACCTGAAAGCTAATGTTTATTAGAAAGTATTAAAAAAAATATATGGTTCAACTTTTTTCCCACGCTGCCATGACAAATATGTATTACAAGTGCAGTAAGCTAATTTATTGTACTGCCAAATTGAAAAATGTACACATATATAACTAAATTCATTGGGAAGTAAAATGCAAATGCATGAATAATACGAAAGTCATGATTCAGTGCATGTATAAAAACATGATGTGAATACTGATAAATGAAGTTGGCATTAGTTCATGTGATCACCTAAATTCTTCAGACGTGGCATAGGTGGCATTTGATCTACATCTACAAACTAAATCTCTTTCTCTCTCTCTCTCTCTCTCTCTCTCTTTCTCTCTCTCTCTCTCTCTCTCTCTCTCACAGTCTCTCTTTCTCTGTCTCTCATGACAGTGATAAACCAGATGTCCAGTAAAAGGCAGTTCTGTGTTGTTAACTATTTGAGTACCCTTATTACAATGTTACCCATACATACATTTCAAAGGCACAAGCTAATCTGGGATTATAATAAACATGTACATTGAGTTTCAATAAACCTCTTGATTTGAAGATTGTTACCTGATGTACAGTAAGAGGACAGTGATCACCGCAAGTTACAGTAAACAGAAAGAAGCGATCTGAAAATGTTTTCCAAACAGTGTACTGTTATCAAGTCAACTATGAAAGAGCTGGACATTTACCAAATTAAATCAGTAGAATGTTGTTTACCAGCAGTAGGAGTAGTCTTTCAGCTTCTGTTTGGGTAGACACAATGTATGACATCTACAGGTTGGCAATTCAGGTTGATAATTAGTAGATACATTTTTTTAATGGTTTTCTTAAAAGGAAGGAGGAAAGCATTTTGTGCAAATCAGCAGAAAGGAAGTTCTTTGTATTACTGGACTAACCCGTGCAAAGTTGCCATTTTTTCAAGATAATACTGTTCTCCATAACACTTGCAGGTGTAGTGGACAGAAATGGAATTGTCTCACCTCACTGGCAGAAAATAAGGTATTAAGACTAAATGACTTGTAAAGACAGACATTTCTTGCAGTGGGAAAATATAAATCAGCTGACGTCAGGAGAAAGAGACCTTAAGCAGGTAGAGCCCATCTGTTTGCTGCTGGTGGTATTGATCCCAGAATACCATTAAGCAATTTCTTTTAAGGATTCCACTGCATCAGCACCCTGAAGCTACAGTACCTTCCCCTGGCCTCATGCACGTCTTCAGTGGTCCTACCACCCCTGTAATGATTTTTGACCTGCCTCTTCAGTGATGGAACGTAACTATGTATGGACATGTACTCAAGGAGTATAATTACGTACAATATTGAGGAACTTGTATGTTACTTCACAATTTTTATTTTATGCTACCTTATTTCCACTAGATTTCAGATGCTTTTTTACTCCACTCCATTTTTCTGACAGATTTCGTCACTTTTAATCTTGACAAGCTGAGGAGCTGCAGTCTCTTTTCATTCAACTTTGCCTGTAAATTTCCAGCTAAACTGAGGCTCATTGTTTACACTTTTATCTCTCTCTCTTGTCTGCCTTTCACCGGTCTAGTGCAGAGTTTTGCGTGTATGCTTTGCTGCCGACAACTGCATGCACATAGCAGTTCCTCGCTGGTCTATTTCAAGTAGCCGGCTGTTTAAAACCTATATAATATTTTTTGTGTGGTTCGTCAACGGTGATAAATTGTCCGAAAGTCCGGGCAACTCGCCACAACACCGGCTCCGTCTCTTCAGCAAGTGTTTCTCTTCTGCACCTACAAACACATGACGAGCCAGAGTTGGATTACAATTTTGAATTTATTCACACATGTATTGAAAGTTTTTTTTCTTTTCACATGTTCATCTACAACATTAAACATTGAAATGTATACTGTAATAGGCTGTATATGAACTTATTGCGAGAAAACTGGTAGATGTATGTAAAATCAGACGTTGAGCACCCCCATATCGCCAAAATGGCATGATCCTAGATTGACAGCGGAATCAGGTTACTATGCCTCTCCCCCGTAACTATTCAACAGCAGTTAAATTGGTCTGGTTTCATGACCACTTGTTTTGTCAAATAACACTTTCTTGACATTGGTCGCTTACAATATTTATGTCTTCCTTTCAATTTGAATCTCATCTATATTATTTGTTTTTTGCAGCTTCCAAATACAGCTTGTTAATTATGATATGAAATCATGACGTGTTACCTTTGGCTGGAAAGACAGGCTGGCATGAGAAAGCAGAGAATCATTAGCACAATCAACACTTGCTCTACGCCAAAGCCCGGCTGCTATGATCTTGTCCAACCCACTATTGTGTGTGTGTGTGTTTGTCTGTCTCTGAGTATCTGTTTCCTATCATAGGTCAACTAAATGTTGCATTCTGACACACACATTTGGAGTATTTGTTGTTCACAGCTGACGGGCAACTTTGGGATAGTGCTGCCATATGCAACATACTGCCAAGATGCACGCCAAGATCAGCGATTTCAGTTAAAAGTTTTACAGCAAACTGACAGATGTAGGATGCTGGTATCTCTGAGTTTTGAATATGTGATGGGTTTAAACTCTTGAGTCATCTTTCAGCTGTCTTAAGAGCTCACATGCACAGGCAGTAAAAGATGAAAAGGATTTTTATTTAAAACACGCACAGATCCAATGGGATGCATTTGGAGTTATATTGCTATATATCTGCTCTGAGATGAGAGGGTGAGATGTGTTGTTCACATGTTTTGGAATTTAAAAGAAAAGTCTGATAAAGACAAGTCGACAGATAATCTACTGCACCGCCCGGGCTGAGTATTACATTCAGGAACTATACGAGCGCAGGGCAGCAATTTCATGGAGGCCTTATACGTCCATGGCCACCATGCACCCTCAGTTTGGCCTTATGCACCTCAAAAAATGATATGTCCCTTTGGCCTCAGTGGCCTTTATGCCACATCCAAAATGGCCCCACCTGATTTTGTCGTTTTCTCCTCTGTTTCTTTCAGTTCAGTTCAGTTTGCAGCTGAAGCAGGTGATAAAATAAGCAAGATTTGGGTTTGACTAGCTGCCTATTTAGCAATATGTTCAACTTTTCATAAAGTCACATGTCAAGTAGGAGATCATTGCACTATTGTCTCAATCTGTCTATATTGTTTTTGTTTACAGTATGTATACGTGTGTTCTTTTTACTGTAGCCCATGTTTGATCTTATTATTGTATAAGGAAGTACATATTGAGCAATGTACAATGCTGAGTCAAATTTCTCATATGTGTACACATATCTGGCAAATAAAACTGATTCTGAGGTCATGTGGTCAAGCGAGAGAAATGGAGCATGAATATGGACAGAAGTTTTGATTTGATATAAAAACTTTCTTAGATTATGAAACCTAATGTTACTCTACAATTCTGTCGTTTATCAGTGTATGACCTACACTGCAGACTGGAGTCTCTGTTAACAGTGACAAACAGACACAATATACAGTACAGTGTATAGTACAGTACACATGCATATCGTGCACCATTTAGTACAATGCCATTACTGACCTTCTTCCAGCACCCCAACATCTGACTTGCAGAAATTCCAGGCCTGAAGAGAAGAGACACCCAGCTCCCAGAATCAAGCATTTAAAAGGTGTACTTTCAAAACACTACACTGTGACAAACAACAAAGACAGAGATTAACTGACATTTTTAGTTTCGACAGTTTTGTTCACCTTAGCTGACTTAGATAGTTTTTCTAGCTGAGGTTAATGGTCTAATATTTCATGATAGAACATTCATTTAATTTGTTCTGTTTTACAGTGAATAGATCATTGTGCAGAATTTCTGTATCAATGCATTTGGGTTGTGATTGTACACATTTGTTGCAACAGAAAACCTGTAGCCAGATTTACTTTGAACTCCCCACCTATACTATTTGTAATCTTCAACCCAACCATGGTGTTTCTAAATAGTACGCCATCAATGAAAGACCGAAAAATCTTAGCCCAAAGTGTAAACCTCATTGAGGTAGAGTAGATGATGAACAAACCAAGCAGCAGCAGGGTCAGTGAGTCCAACCCATGTTGTGTAATCTTACACCTGGGATTAAGAAACAACTGCATTCACCATCCAAGTGGTGATATTTGTTTCTTTGTTTCTCTTTCTCTTTATTTGCATTTCATTACCAGCCTCTTTTTTTATAGCAGCAGCTCCCTCACTCAGACTAGTTAAAAGGTGGTCCTTTTATTCTGCAGCCACAAATCATACAAAATGGGTATTATCTTCTATCCCTGTGTGCCACTCTAATACACTGTAGTGATTCATATTCTTCTCTGAGTGTGATTGCATTTCAGTGTGGGTAGCTGTAAATTAATATGTCTATACGTTCTCTCCCTCCACGTCTCTTCCATCTTCCTAAGCACTCTGCTATTCTCTGCCTCCTGTATCAGTACAAGTCCAATTGGCCGGCGAACGCTTGTGTGTCCGATTAAGACTTGCCAGCCGCTGATTTTTATTGGCTGTGTAATGGTGCAGAACCTAAACATTTATCAGGGTTGATGGGTTTTGTGTAGTACAAGCTATTACAGATTGCGGGGGAGGAGAGTGGGCATGAAAAGTTCGAACAAGCAGTAGGTGTCAGAATGAACTGTCACCTCTGGAGGGAAATTAAAGATGTCACATGCAGGAAATTGTTTAAGGTTTGTTTTTTGCTGCAGCATGGCCCTGTCTGCTTTGCATTAATGACAAACTACTTTACCAGAGAAAGTTGTTGCACTATGGCAAAACGCTGAATATAGGCCTCACAACAGAAAAATGTTGAATGTGGAGTAAATAATTAGTAAAAATGCAGCAGGGAAAATGATTTGGTCTCTTTCTCAAAGTTTTAACTTCACCCTAACTAACTCTATCTTAACCTGACCTACCTGGTTATTAAAAAGAGAAGGAACACAGGTTTTGGTGCATTGTGTCCTCACCCAGGTGCTGGCTGTCCCACTGTGAACCTCTGGTTGACAAATCTGTGTATAATCCCCTAATGTTCTTAATCCCGGGGTCACATTAAAAAATGGATGAGGAATTAATCTGCTGTCAGGTCTGTCAGGTATATTTTGTCAGTGCCAGTGCTTATTTTCAATCAAATCCTTCTGTATGGGCAAATACGGCTCAACCACCAACCACCCCAGCCAGCCAAATCCCTCTGTACAGAGTCTGTCAAATGTTCTTTGTCCTTTTGTCCTTGTACTGTGAAGATCTCATTAAAGTAGTGAAGTTTTAAAACAAAACACCCAAAGCACAGATCACATAACAAAACTTTGTTGTTCTGCTTCTTTGAACTGCGATGAAGCAGAGTGGTGAGGAGAGAGAAACCATTGTGGCTGGAGACAGAGAAAACTACTTTACAGCCAAAATTGAGTGGGTGCTTTTGCTCCCCTGGCAGAAGCCTGGTCACACTGTGCAAATGCGTAACTGCTTCCTCCTCCACATGTATGCAAACATAAAGTGTGTTTTGTTTCAATGTCTTCCATATCTGCCTATGCCATACTATGGCGTGCATATGTGCTGCAGTAACCAGACTAATTTCATTGCTTCTGGCTGAGTGGATCAAAAAGCCCCACATTCACTTATTTTTCTTCTTTTTGCTCTCCCCCTTTCATGCAGCAATCTGCGCAAAAAGCAGAATTAAAGCAGTGCTCCCCGGAGCGAGCCTTCTCTTTTCAGATTGGTAAAAGAGGAGAAATCGGGAGGACATGCTTGTTTTGGGGGCAGAGGGATTGCAGGATTCACTCAGGTTAAAGTTCTGGTTTAATCTGTCACATTTTCTGAAAAGCCATGAAGAACAGACGCTGCTGCAAGAACTGTCTTGTATGTTCCTCTCCTTGAAATATTATTTCTATTGCTACATTCAGGTTGGTAATTGTAATTAAACAGAAATTTACTTATAAAATAAGTTACAAATAATTATGTCAAAAGACAAATAGACAGACAGACGTCAGGTAATCTGTAGAGTCCCCTCCTTTTATGATTGATTTGATAGTATTTTGGAATCTGTTCAACTGTCCTCGTCTAACACCTTATTCCAGGGGAGTTGTCAGTGTGATGTAAGGAGGCTGCCATGATTGTTAATAAAGGTGTCAGCTCCTCCATCACTCACCTCTGCCAGTCTGGCCTTGTCCCCCAACAAAAAACACACTCCGGTCACGGTATATATCACATCTATGATTTCCAAACCACTCCATATACTTTCTTTTTCCTCTCATGAGGAGGCACCCGAGAAGCAGGTAGATCTGCTCCTCCTCCTCCTCCTCCTCCTCCTCCTCCTCCTCACTTTCACCTCTTGTGTTTCAAAAATGAGGAATAGTTTGTGATCTACCAATATTTCATTTTGTTGAAGTTAGGACACAGAGTTAATTACAATAAAAGGTGCCTTTTCTGTGACAGAGTTTATTATCCTCCCCTACAGCAAGAACATTTTACATTTCTCTGCCAAACGATAAAATTCCTATTAGATCAAACTCCGATTGCATGAAAATTGTGACCCATGACAGTTTCATGTAACATTAAAAAATGTGAAAGAATAGCTATACTGCAACATGTACTCTTTCACTATTTTGAACCTGTACCAGTCAAATTTTGACTCATAGCCAGCCTGCCTGCTTACCTAAGAATATATTTTTGCATTCTGCTCCTTTAAAAGTTCCTAACCTTTCTTCTTAGTGCCTGCATGTAAATACTGAATATTTATATTGTTGTATTATGCCTGGCGTTTGTGTTTAATTATGTGAAGCTCTGTGCTTTTATGCATTCTGTGCTTTGTGTACAAGTTAAGACACATTTGCATAAAACATGAACAGATTTGTTTTCAGGATAAATTTTCCTGGCTATAGGAAAAGTAGACAAGAGTGTGCACTTGTCTGGTTGTAATGGAGAATTGAATTCAAAATAAAATAATCTTTAATCATACACCCTTGAATTTGTGCAGCATATGATCTTTTATAAGACATTTCTTTATCCTGAATGAAGGTGGTGGAGTTATGATGAGGTGGCTCACACTTCTCATAAAACAAGCAGTTTGTTTATGATCTAAGAGCTTTCCACTCCCATAGTATACACCCAGGGAGAAGGCCTGTCCTTTAATATCTGGGTGTCTCTAATATTAGTGTGTCTCTTCATCGATGACTCACATTAAGATGGGGATACATGTTTCTTAAAAATGTCATCCTGAGCACCTGCAATCACATGAAATTGGAGGTGTTCCTGCAGTGTTTTGCCTTGTAGTCTTAAAATAGCTTTTGTGTGCAGCCTTGATGCGTTATGCTGCAGCTGTCAGGCTGGGAAAAGGCCAGCAGATAAATGCATAGATCCTTGAGATTGCTCGATTTCTATATCCAGTACGTTTGCATTGTCTTAGATGTGTAAATCTGAGCCAAATCAGTCATCATGCACATTTTACATACTGTTTGACAGCCAAATGCTCTCTGTGTGGCCTCTAACCTGGCTGTCATGGTGACAAAAAATGCAGACACACAGGTACAGTGTAGTCTGTAAACTGAGCCCTCCAACACTCACATGATGTAAATGCACAACAGCATGCATAATTGCATTGGAACATACCCCAATAATTTTGCCATTTTGCTGGAGTCTGAAACCAGGTTGAATGCTGCAAGAAAATAAAACTACTAAAGCATCAACAATTATGGCAATTTTACAAACCGTACTGTATATGTACAGTAGACATTTTGGGGCCTTATGTATACATTTTCCTTTTTTTGGTGAAGGTTGAATTATGATTTTCCTTTATTTCTGTGGCACTGTTAAGTTAACACTGAACCCAAATGTTTTTTGTAATAGGGCACTTAAGGAGTACATACCTAAAAAACAAACAGATGAGCAGGAGAAAAGGGGAGGGAGACAAAGATGCACACAGACGGGCACTGCATTGCATCAGAGCGAAGTTGACAAACGGCTCTTTTTTTTCTTTTTCTTTTTTCAAGTTCATGACTTGGAGAGACATCTTGGGTCCCTGCTGAGATGGAGATGGATGTGCCGGTGCTGCTGCTCTTCGATTTCTCCTGGCTTTGCAGAGTCATCCTGGCAGGGGAGTCATGAAGAGACCAGCCCTTCCCAGATCACCTGCAATGGTCAGCTGCAAACATTTCATCTTATATCTCTCTTTTATTTAGGTCTCACTCCCTCTCCTTTGTGTAGGCATATTCTTGAGCACTTTCTCTTTTTTTCTCTTCTCAAATATCTTTTGTTTTCGTTTTGACCTTCATGACAACCTTCCCCTCAGTTCTTACATCGTAAGGGATGAGCAGAGCAGCAGAAAGGGCAGCTCTCTCTGTAATCAGAATTATGATTAGCTTTTTGTCATTCCTGCAGAGTCACAAACTAAGTTCACAGAGAGACACTAAAAATGTATAGCTTACCATAATTTGGATTTAATGCATGCCATGTAGACCAAAAGTTCCCTTAGGCTACTCTCTTATGGGGCATAAGTATTGATGTGTCTCCTGGAAGCAGCATCAGTATGGCAACACATTGCAGAGTGAGGAGATCCTGTATAAGGTGTGTCCTGCGGTTTATTTTTTTTTTTTTGTAGTGAGTGGGTGTGGCTAACATCTTCACTGCACCAAGGAAACAGTCCAGGATTTATAAATACATGTGATAGGTCAATCAAAACTAGCTACAGCAGCAGACACAAAGTACTGCACCTCACACATTTCTGGTGTACATGAATCCCACTTTTATTCACCACAGAAAAAAATGATGTTTGTTTTTTTCCTGGTCTGTTTCGGTTACATTTAAAACCATTCTATGAAAAACTGTAGCACCAGAGCAGATTTCCATTGCCCATTCTTTGATAAAAATGTCAATTTGTGCTGTTTTTCAGTCTTGATCAGCTTTGATTGGGGAGAGACATTTACTTGTAGATAAAAAAGACTAGCACTTCATTTCTTTTTCCAGTCATTTGCAAAACAGAAAAAACTGTATATCTTTTTCATTTCATTTAAATCACAACAAATACATTTAAAGCAAATAAAAAAATCGGGCGGCATTTAGCATAATCCAAGCAGGGAATCAGCTTTCATGGTGATTATTATATATTTATATATTTATATGTATACATATATATCATGTTTATATACAAGTATGGCACTTGATTACACAAAAGCAAGAAAACACTTCACAAATAAAAGCAGTGGGCGCTTTGGTGTGTCATAAATTAAGGAAGTCACAGACGTTAGCGTTTGCAGCAAATTCACCAGATACTGTTTTGCAAGTCAGCTATAAAGCAATGGAATGGTTACATATGTTAAGGTCAGTGGTGCAACACAGGCAACAAAAAACATGAATTACGCGGATGTATTTCAACTATAGGTCGAACCATTGTCAGTAAGGATTTATATCTATGCATATGTAAATCTGGATGATAGATTTTTTTTTTCCTTTAACCACTGTGCATGGTGCCATATAATTAGGTTGGTGCCAAAAATGGATGGAAAGAAAATGTCTTTAAAAACACCGTCAGGTCAGTAGCACATTTTGGATAAGGTCAGGCCCTCAAGTGTTCACCTCTTAGTGCAATTTTTGCATTTACTCCCTTCAAGTACAGCAGAACTAGCCCACAAAGAGTAAATATGTGAACACGATAACATGGCCTCCATAGCATCTTACAGAGTACAAACGTTACTAAAAAGTTGCATCAGTGCAATAATAAATAAGTAAACAAACGTGTAACCCACGCTTGCCATGAAGTCCTCAAAAGACCAACAAATCAAAAAAATCTGCCCACTCTTTAAGTCATGACACGAATTAGGCGTGCGGAGCTGTCCATCATGGTTTTTACATGTTTTCACTCCTTCTTCCTCGTGTGTTACACATAAGCAGAGTCGCTGGACTGAGTGCGGCCGAAATTAGGCACACTCATCCTCGGCAAGTCCTTGTTTCTGATCTCATAAATGGATTTCCGCCGAGCCTGCACCCCTCGCACGGCCGTTTTGATTTTCCTCCACCCCAAATGATTGAGTTCTGCCAGGTTCAGCACCACACAAAACCCGCTGACCGCGAACATGAAGACTAGGAACACCGTCTTCTCCGTGGGTCTGGAGACGTAGCACTCGACATCTTTTATGCAGGGGTAGCGATCACATTCGTACACCGACGGGACGTTGAATCCATACAAGAAATACTGACCCACCAAAAAGCCTATTTCCAGCGCGTTTCTGAACACCACCTGGATGATGTAAAATCTGGAGATGCCCTCTTGTCGCCTCATTTTGGACTTTGTAGTTCTCATGGCCGAATTAGGGATCTCTTTGACTTCTAAACAGTCCGGCTCGGCTTCTTTGGTGGAGTTCTCTGTGTTCTGAAGTACTCCATTAACAATGGTGTTCTTTATCTTTTTGCTCTCGTCTCGCTTCAGTGAATCTTGATCCTTATCTAGTGTCAGATAGACTGTTGAGTACCGCCGCTCCTTCTGCTTGGCCGACTGATGCACCGAGTACGTGATAAAACAAAGACTCGGGGTGCACACCATGATGATTTGAAAAACCCAATATCTAATGTGTGAAATGGGGAATGCCTTGTCGTAGCATGCCTGGTTGCAGCCCGGTTGTAAGGTGTTACAAACAAACATGGTCTGCTCGTCATCATAGACAGTCTCTCCAACTATTGCTACGATTAGAATCCGGAAGATGACCACCACTGTTAGTAGGATCCTAAAAAGCAAGCAAACAAACAAACAATGTGAAAATAAGTGTGTGTTAAGTGTTACAAATGTGGTGCAGTTGTGCGCCGCCTCTATGACTGAAGAGTCCAATTCTGATGGTTTGTTGAATTCAGGGAGCTGTCCAGTGCTGAAACAGGACGCTCTTGATGAGTATGTGTGTTTTTACTGCGTTCTTTATTTTTTGCATGTCTCGTTGAGTCTGTGTGGGTTTTTTGTTTTTTGTTTTGATGGGTGAGATGAAGACATGTAAGCAATCGGCGTTGCTTTGACTGTACCTGTGTGAGCTTTGTTAATGGGAAAATGTGATATCGCCGACTCTCTTTCTTTTCCACTCTCTTTGTGCCACCACACACCACCGCTCAAACTCACCAACAAACATCAAATGGATAAGTGGATGGATGAATACATGAGATGACACGTGAATTTTTTTGTTTAGTTTAGGTTGTTTGCAGCACCATCCCACGACAGCTGTCAACTGATTTACTTAGCTGTCTCGTTTAGAAGGAGGAGGAGGAGTGGGGAAAAAAGGAAATCTGTGAAACTAGACAGAAAAATCCACAACACAGACACGAAGGACTGGGCACCATGCTACAGAAGATCCTTGAGGCACAACACAGAAACGGGGGACTGGGAACCATGCTAAAGACGATCCTGGAGGCTGCTGCGATTCTTCGATTGTTCTTGGTTTTTGTTGATCTTACCTTCCTATCATAGTAGAGTGCTGCTGGACAGCAGCCTCCAGGAGCCTCTCTAGTATAGTCCATTCCCCCATTTCTGAGCATTCGGAGAAGACAAGAGCACAACGGCACTCTGTTCAAATCCCTCCCAAAAAAAAGCGCGTTATTTCCCGGCCTGCTTCTCTCTGACTCTCGGTGTTGTCAGCCTCCAAAGCGTCTGATTTTAGCTAAAAAATGCATCCGTCACGGGATGCTGCTGCCGTCCTCGTTTCTCTTGGTCTCTCTGCGCGCTATCTGGTTGGTTATGGGCTGAGCGCGCAGCGCCAGTGAGCGTCCTGTGTGTGCCGAGCGCTCCCACGACGTTACCACACTTTTCCTTGTCATGGGAGTCTGAAGGGCTGATTACTATAAGCCCTCCTATTTTCGATCTTCAGATCAGGTTGATGGGCTGCGCGCTGCGTCTGGATGGAGGGAGGTTGGATTTAATGTCTTGCCAGCGTTAATCCGCCTTTAAGTAGTCTCCCCCTCCCATGCGTCACGTACGCGCAGACAGGTCGGTGGAGCGCAGCCAGGAGTACCAGAGCTTTTGAGTTCCAACATTTCAGTTTTGTATAATAGCGTGCACCGTTCTGTGGACATTGCTGAGGACGATTGTGTCCAGAGTGTTGCAGCCTTTAATATCTTGTGTTTAGACATTTTAGCATGGGTGGCTCCACGTAAGAATCAAACTTCTAACTCTGGCTTTATCATTATCATGCTTAACTCAGCAAAAGGACAGCATACAATATCCACCCTTTCGGGACATAGCTCGTGTCCAGGGCACAATGGTCAACGTGATTTTTCTGAGTTTGTAACTTATCAATGATATACAGACAGTTCCAGAGACGTGTAGCCTATGTGCAGTAGGCCTATATTACCATTACATACCATTTTACCAAAACCTATTGTTGTATGCCTGTATCTGAAACCTATGGGAGTGCCGGCTCTTATAAATGCTCCTTTCTTGGAGCGGATAGCCTCGCATGCCCAGAGGTAGGTCTATCTATCTATCTATCTATCTATCTATCTATCTATCTATCTTATATATATAT
>JAPMOB010237407.1:0-42721 GCA_029875015.1 Lepomis gibbosus
CTCCTTGTTCATAATAAAAAGAGAGGAAGCGGCAGGGATGCCTCAGAACGGTTGGAGTTTGTAACTGAGTACATCTCTGTACGTTCTCCTCGCGAGTAAAAAGCCATTAACTCTCTTGTGTCTTTCTTCCTTGTTTGATATTTTAAGTGTCCAAACCTGACAAACACAAAGGAATTTGGTAGTAAAAATATTGTAACATTGGAAGAATCTCACTTGATCTGACTAACTCAGACTGCTGAAGCCTCATATGAGCTTTGGCTGAGTATTTTGACCTTCATCTCTTACACTGGAATCACGACAGCAGGATCTTTTCACAGGCTGTATATGATCTTGCAGCGACCGACAACTCACAGCAAATACGGGCATGTGAAGCTTGTTTTAAAACAGAAGCGAAAGCGCAAACCTATCCTGTAATATCGTACCTGGGCCACGTTTAGCTAATTTCGCCTACTTTGTATCCTTAGTAGTTTCATATATTACAAACGTATGGTGGGATGTTGATCAGCCTGCAAAATCACCCACCCAAACAAGCAGCGGAGGGAGGCTTCGTCAGACTACGCTAGATGCAGCATGTGGGAGAAGTAGATAAACTAAAACAAGACGAGCGATCAAATGCCATAATGAAGTGGAGAGCTAGGCACTGCATGCTGGTTAGTATTGGGGAAGATGTCAGTCTTAGCAATGTTCTTAAAATCACAACGTAGTTGCTTGGCACCGCGGCACCGGGTTTCTCAGGTGATTAGACGAGGAGACAAGCGCTTGCCGAGTAAACAGCAACCGCTCTATGGATAGTAACCATAGCAACGGCTTCTGAGCACTACACAGCTGTAACCTATTTAATTTGAATTAAAATTACAGGCTACATAACTTTACGTGATAGGCCTTCATCTAGTTTTGCGGGGATGCTCTGCCGATGTCCATGGAAGGGGGGGGCCCGCGGTATATAGATATAAATAGCTCATTCTAAGGTAATAAAAACATAATTATTCATTATGTAAGGTCTTTATACACCACTGAATACATAGGTATGGATCTTATATTGCATTTCTGTCAATAGATCCTCCTAAATATTACACACCAGACCTTTAAGCTATGACATTTAATTCCTTTACTTTCTAATGGCTCAGAAGATAAAATTAATTTTAAAAATAATTTTACACAGCAGTACATTGTAACAAGGCTTGACGGGGCCCAGGATTAAAGGACTGAAGCACGGCATCAAACGTTTTGCCATTTGACAGCAGCACAAAAAACAAAAAAGATACCATATCATCCGGACTAGTGACAGTGCAGTCAATAATGTATTCAGATCTGTTGTGTAAGATAAGTGATGAAGGGAAGATGGCCAGAAAATATGCATCAGTTTTAAAGTATCTGAAGGGAACCATCCTTTTTTCATTCTCGTAATATTTTGTCTAAATGTAGTAGTAGAGCAGCTCATGTTTTTGTTTGGGAAGGACTGAACCCAGTCTTAAACCATTAGGAAAGACTTTTTGAGAAGACTGTTGCTTTTTACTGGACAGCCGGTAGTTCACTGATGTTGACTCATTTGATGGACCCAAGAGATGGGCAGTAACACATTTACTGCTTCAGTTCTGACTCGTAATAAAGCCTTCTCCTATCTTCTAAGATACGAGGGTTTCATATTGATCGATGTTGTGCTTTTTTCACTTTTTTTTGGGACAACAAATTTTTAAGGAGCAGATGGATTGATGTGATGCTCTTTCCTTTTGATAACCAGTCCACTGGGCTGTGCTGCTGTTGAAACCTGGTCTAATTGACTATCCTGGGGATACCACCAAATTGTCATTCTGAGGCCTGAATCATCATTAAGCAGCGGAGCATTGATTTGTGTCCATCTAAAGGTTTTAATGACACAGTGGTGTGTCTGAAACCAGGTGGAAAGCTACAGTGAGGCATGGTGTAGTCTCACTGGGCTCAACTAATTAAGTCTGGCCTACATGTCCTGCATAAAGATGATCCATCTTAGGTGAGGAGATCGATTACATTCTGCTTCATTACACGTGTTTCACATCTATTTTAAATACTCTGTTTCCTTTCCTTTCAAACTGATATTCATATATATATATTTCTGATTAATATCCATTATTACCCCTGTGAATATTGCATTGCACAGACATTCACGGGAGCTCTGTAAAAAGCCACGTTAGCTTGTTAAGCAGGACAGCACGTCTTTGCCCCCGTGCTTCTGCCCTCTACCTGACTTTGTTATTAGAAGAGCAAATACCAGAGGCGGCAGCGCAAACACACAGAAATGCCAAATGTCAATCAGCAGGCTCGCCCTGACCTTACTGGATGCCCCGTCGTAAAAGAGGTGGAAGAAGATGAGATATGAAGAAGGATGCGTGCGACCGGTGTACAGGATTCACCCTCAATCTTCATTCCTTGGACGGTGCAGGAGGGTATGCCACGTTAGCCGGTTCGGCCCAGATGTGTGTCTTTCAGTTATTAACTAAGAGCATTCCAAATTAAATCAAACTGTTTTACTTTAAAAAGCTGTCAGTCTGAACACAGTGCTGCAGTATATTGTATGTATAAGTCAGTTTTAGACCAATACTGTTCAACTGGGTAAATTAGAAATGACAAAGTTTTGATTGACAGTTAGAAACTGTCACGTTATTATGATGTCATATAGTGCCCATGTGCTACAATATGCATATGTGAAACATAAAGAGCGGGTTACAGGAGCTCTATCAAGAAGAATGACGTCCTAGGTAACAGATGTGCTCGGGTTCCTGCGCCTGCCGGCGATGTCACACTATGGCAGCGGCACTCGAATAGGCTACACTGTCCCCTATTTACAGATGTAGGTATCAGATCTGCTTGGGGTCTCTATTTATTGATTTTTTTTATTGATTTTTTTTATTGATTGCTTTTATTTCAGATTTGCTTTGGCAATATGGAAACAACATACACACACACACACACACTTTAGCTAACATTAGCATTGTAACATTAATTAACCGATTGTGGCCTTCCTGCTCTCAGGGGCTTTTACAGCTAATGGTCAGGCAGTGGTAAGTCCCATTTCATAAGTAATGCAGTATTTCATTGTATAAGTTCTCCCAGAGCTGTTAAATACGATTATTTAAAAGCTTTGAGTTTTCTGAGTTAATTATACAAACGTACAGCTAATCACATTATGTGACGTTACAGGCAGTCGCAGAACCACGATCTGACCACCCGAGCACATCTGGCACCTATAACGTAACTAATCAACATGACAGACTCATGAACTTGTAATACTCATTGTTTTTTTGCAAGAATTAACGTGATTAAACCCCACTAGAGAAGCACTTTGGATTTTTTTTACCTTGAAGTGTTTTTTTCATCCAGGAGGCATGGATGAGGATTTTTCAATGAAGTTCTTAAACTGAGTTTTATAAGTTAAGGCTTTTTCCAAATCCCATACTTTGTGCTTTCATAATGTATCGTATTACTAGCTTATTGGTTCTCCTCTCATCTTGTCTTTGATGTGTTATAGAGACTTTATATGTCAGTATAAAGTGTTTTCATAGTTTGCCACAATTAAATAGGCACATTTTGAGTAAAGTCCTCCCTTATTCCAACTCCCTATGCATTTTGATGCACTTCTCCTGTCACTAAGGCTGGACGATATGGCCAAAAATGTTATCACGATAAAAAAGCTTCATATCTTTCGATATCGATAATCATCACAATAAGTATCAAATCAATTTCTTTCAAGTTTAAAGGCTGATTTTTGCCCAAGTGAAAGTTAAAGAAACCTGAATGTTAATTGTGGTTTAAATTCTTCTTTATCCAACACTTATGCATGAGCAAAAATTAGGTAAAAGCTTTTTTCAGTCCTTTTTCCTCAACAAAATAAACATCTTAAGAAAAAAATGAAATCCTAAATCGTGCATGATTCAAGTGAACAAAACCAAACATTTAATGAATATTATATTTGTTAGATTGTTATTGAAAAAAAATATACTGCGATAATTGTTTTATTGTCCAGCCCTAGATGTCATCCATGATCATAGGCACACGCCTAGCCTACACGGACTGTGTTCAAGTTAATTTCAGGCGAAGAGGTCGGAAACCCAAGGTAAAAGTCCCATTCATTTTTCTGCATAGACAATGAGACGTGACTTACAGTTGGCAAACATCCATGACTTGGAGAGGCCTCTCATGGTTGACTCATCAGAAGAAAAGATGATAGATTGTTTTAGAAAATTCTGTATTTTTTTTTATTTTTATAAAAAGCTGAAAGCCTGTGCAGCTAAAACATAAAGAGAGAAGTGATAAACATAACCCTGACAAAAGCTTCTGTCAATAGCAGCAGCGGTAAAATTAAGTTAGAATAATTATATTGCTGGCTTTCAGATAAACCTATAGCATCATTACATTTTTCAGAAAACTGTGTTTCTATATTGAGAGTGACACTAAAAGAAAAATTTCAACTGAGTAATCAGAGCGTCAAAAATACTTCTGGTAGTTTTTAACTTTGACTGGTCAGCGTAAGCACATTACAGGGATCAAAGCCACAGACAATGCTTCTTTGTGGCTTCAAATCCATCATTTTGTCCGTGTGAAGATGCCAGATTTGATTTCATGGGAAGCATACTGCCAGCTGCTGCAACAATTAAATAATATAATAAAAATACATTTTTATTGCCATTTTCCTCTCACTCTCTTGTTACTTAACCCTCACATGGCTCCACATGGCCGTCACCCACACACAGTATCCCCTCTCATCCACCTGAGTTTGGACACTTGGTTCTTGTTTTTTTAAAATGCAGTGTCGGTTAAGATAAATCGTATGCTCACGCCCGTGTTTCCCAAAAAGAGGGCAATTTGAGCACTTCTGTGTGTGTAACCATGCACACACGCCATCCTGCATGTAGCCACACATGCACACACACTTTAAGCGCACACAGTCGCATGGCAGATGGCTTGGAGAAGATGCCAGCAACTTACTGCACTGCTCAGCCCAGCAGACACCATTACCACAGTGTGTGTAGATGAAAAAGGAAACAATCCAAACAACAACAACAAAAAAGAGAATTATTGTTAAATAATGTTGGTGTCTGTGTATCCTCAATTATGCTATGTTAGGGTAACATACTGTGTGTGTGTGTGTGTGTTTGTGTGTGACTTAAAAAACAACGGGACCAGGAGGAGCTGAAGCACAAAACACGTGAAAAACATGCATCGCCTGCCTGGAGGGCGTATTTACAGCAGTAATGAACAGCAGATCTGCCATACTGAAAGGACAGAAGCAGGCAATTACAGCTGAACGTCCTCCAGGTTGTGGCCCGGGAAGGGAGAGAGAGAGAAAGAAAGAAAGAAAAAGTGTGTATGTGTGTCTCAGTGGGAGGCTAGAGGACTACAGGACAGGGACAGGGAGACCCATCTGCTGGTGGTTGTGACAAATCTGCTCTCTCTCTTACACACACACACACACACTCTATAGCAGTAAATCACCAGGAAGAGGCCAACGTTAACTACATTACTGTGTGTGTGTGTGTGTGTGTGTGTCCTGACCTTCTCTTGCCAGTGGAGTATACCAATAATGACGAGGATAAAGACGCACACTCCGATCAGAGCGATGGCCGTCAGCAACACGCTGTTGCTAGGAGTCAGGTACAACTTGGCGCTCCAACTAAAGAGAGAGAGAGAGAGAGAGAGAGACAGTGTGTATGAAAAAAATGAGTCGGCTGTTTTATGTTTCATCATAGTTTTATCTGACAGAAAAACAATGTAATTACCAAATGGTACACTTCAGCAGAGATTGTGTCCTAATTAAGTGAAAATAAATAAATGAACATCTCTTTCAGAAGAATCACTGCTCTGTTTCTGGTTTCCAAGAACACTTTGATCTATTTAATGTATCATCTCACAAGTTTAGACTGTATGTGAGAAGAATGCCAAGGCACCTGTTTTTTTGTTGTTGTTGGATCTCATTTCACCAATGGTGTGTATGTAGGTGTGTGTCTGTGCTGGCATGTCTAGGAAGCCTGGCGAGTACACAAGTGTTATGTAGCTATATGGATGAGGGTGTGTGTGTGTGTGTGTTTGTGTGTGTGTGTGTGTGTGTGTGTGTTGAACAGCCATCTGGATCTCCTCCTGGGGTTTGAGCTACATGAACAACGTCATCAAACATGAGAACACATGCTGCGTTGTGAGTATGTGTGTGTGTGTGTGTGTGTGTGTGTGTGTGTGTGTGTGTGTGTGTACAGGGAGTTTGCATGCTCACATCTGGGCATTGCTTTGTAAAGACACACCACAGAAACACTGTCTGTATCAAGCTGAGGTAACATTAGCTTGATATAAGTGTTGAATGGTATCCATAACAACAAGAGTCAACAGATTACAAGAGTTACTAATTATGTGAACAAAGGAAATGGCAATCAAGACTGTCTATATGTTCTTACATATCCAAGTATTGTACAAGTGTTTATGTACCTGCTGGGCTTGTTGTGCGGGTAGGGGATGACAATGAGCTGAGAGTTGGGAATGATGGCCGTCCACTCCTGCTTCCTCATGTCCTGGAAAGACACAGAAAACATATAAAGTGGGTATGCACATACATGGTAATACATTATGGTAACAATATATGCAACACATGCGGATTTCCATAATGACACACAGACACACTATGTATGTTATGTCCTCTGGGGCAGAATAACAGGGTCCCTTGGTTTTCCTTAGCTACTGTGGAGTGGCTATTTTAAGCTGGGCATTTAAGACACAGACAACCTGGTACTTGAAATAAATTACTCTCACTGTGGGGAGTAACACAGATTTCCTAGCCTATTTATGTCCGTGTACATGTGGGTGTGTATATTTGTATGTGTGATTATATTTCTGCGGCGGTGTGTGAGAGTTCAGCCTTCCGCAGAACAAGTAATAATCTCAGTCTCAGTAAAATATACATTGTCTTTTCTCATTCTGTAATTTAACTCTTTGTAGCTGTACTGAAGTCTGCTTTGATGAATTAAAAAAAGAGGACCCATTCCATAAAAATACCATCTGCAGAAACAGGTTTCCAGAAGTGAAAGACAAGTGATTCTGTGGCGAGGTAGAGCGAAGTGAAGATTAATGTAAAAAATTAAGATGAAAGAACGGTCATACTGTGGGAGTGTCTGCTCTGATTAGTTCTGTCAGTTGATTATTTTCAGTCTTCTCTGTATATGTCATTTAGTCTGTGTTTTGGGTTTCAGTCCTGTCCGTTGTCTTTGTACTGGTTGGTCTGGTGCTCTCTGTGAGTCTCGTTGGGTGGCTCTGATCTGTTTAGTTCTTTTATTATTTTGATTGTTCTGCTTTGGTCTGTTCTTGTCATTCAGTTTGCTATTTGGTTTGCCTGTCTGTCCGGTTTTAGTGTTTGCTCTTATGATTATTTTTCTGCATTTAGATTGGCTTCTGAATGTTGATTTTATTCCTCTGCCTGCTTTTCTGTTCTGTGTTTTGAGTTCCAGTTGGATTCTTGTCGTATGTCCTTGGTCTTTTGTACCCTGTATGTCTGTTTATATGTATTCATATTTCTGTTGGTATTTGTCTGTGGGCTTTTTGGTTAGTTCAGGCCTGTTTGGTATCTGTCTGTGTTCTTGTCAGTTCCTCACCCTGCCTGTCTGTGTCTGTCTGCTGTCATTATTAGTATCACCTGTTTGTGGTCCCGCCCTCCTCGTTAGCCAGTGCTTAAATGTATGTTGCTTCTGTTTAGCCGTTGCTGGTTCGTTGTATGTTCATCCTCTGCCCTGTGTCTTGCCTGCCTGCCTGCGCGACTTTGTTTGTTGGATTATCCTTTGTTCTGTCTTCCCCTGGATCATTTGTTTATGGACTGTGTTTTTGCTGCTCTGCGAACTACCTTGGTTTGTTCTGTGGGCTTAAATAAATACCCCGAAACTGTACCTGGTCTGCATCTGTGTCTGGGACCTAAAACCTGTTCCTGCCAGCACACACGACAAACTCTGACGAGAAGAGGAGGCTCTATGACACACTCTCATGCACTAGGGATGTACACACCTATCTACACACCAACTCACTGACTGTTGATTATTGTCTTGCACTAATAAAAAAAAACCCCTCAGTGATGACAATGGATTACACAAGAGAAGTAGTTTAAGCTTTGGATAGAAGCGCTGTATACATGCAGTTTCAAACTTCTGCCTGATTATAGGTCTATTTAGCCAGAGTGACAACCAATGTGATAACACCTATGTAAGTGTGCAGGCAGGACCATGCAGCTGAAACAGGGCTTTTTAAATAAGGCACAAACCCAAAGTCACATCAAGAATCTGCTGCACCTGAGAGTTGCATGAAGTCTTCAAAGACAGTTGAAGTATTCTTTAGATCTCGAGGGTTCACCCTCCTCCAACACATTTGCCTGAACCTGGTCAACCCTGTCACATAAATAATTATGGTTTTCGCACATCATTTGGCATGCATGTTTCAGGTTTACATCCTTTGTTAATTCCTCGTTCAGACGATTTGAGCAAATGGGAATTAACCTGGGAAGAAAGTGACTAGGACACATAGTTAAACTATCAGAACTCAAATTGCAGTGATTTTAAAAAACATTTGCTCGCAGCACTATGTTTGACAGCAGTTTGACTGTGCACAAGTTTCATTTTTAGTAGTTTGCTGCCTTAAGGCCCAACACCCACTGATGGCATCTGACATAAAACTGAAACATACAGCATCGCATACAACAGTGCAGCGATTTCTGGAGGAGCCCAGCATCATCATCAGTTTCTGTTGGCTTTCTTATTCCTACTTTTCCCAATTTTCCCTTGTGTCTTGATTTAGCCCCTGCTCAGGCACCCAAGGTTGTGTTCAGGCCCACTGGGGATTGCGAGTTCAGAGATATAAATAGGGGACGTCATATTTATGATTTAAAAGCTTTAGCCATGCGTGTAGCTGTGAGGAATAAACATTTCCAGTTCTTTAATTGCTCCTCATCAATTGAGAGGAAACACATCTCGCAGCTATTTTGTGTAAGCGCGCGACAACGGCACTGCTTTTTACATAACGAGCACATTCTCGCCGCCAGCCATTGTCGCTTAGCTCTTGGAAAGCGCCGCCGTCGGTGCGGCAACCGGCAGGGGAGCAGAGCTGGAGACGAGTCAGCCTCCACTACTACTGCTGCCTGGGAGCAGATCTGATCTGGCTGTTTGGAAAAGAAAAGTGTTCCCAAGTCTTCAGAGAGAAAGAGAGACACTCTGATTCAAAGCCAGGGAAACTGGCACACTTCGAGAGAGGGAGGGACACACAGAGATACAGAGATGGCGGGTGAGGGAGACAGAGAGAGTGACAAGTACGGGATTGATTAGTGAAGCAAACCACTTTGAGCAGCAAAGGGAATCCCCTGGGTGGAAGATAAGTGAACAGGAGGAGAGAGACTCAAAAAGAAAGGCAGGGAGGGGGGTGAATAAGAGAGAGGAATGATTGGACAGAAGATGGAAGATATCCAAGTAGATTTTACAAAACCTCTCCTTCTGTGAAACAGCGGGGAGAAGCTATCATTGTGGAAGAGAAAATTGTAAAGGGCATAGCAGGGGAGATGGAAGGCAGACCATATAAAGACTGAGAGAGAAAGAAAACAAAAATCAGAGAGGGATGGATCAAGATGGTTGATAAACAGAATGATCCAAACCTGCTGACTGAGCAGGATGGTGTAGAGGTCAGGATTTCTAAACGCTCTTCTCTTTCTAAAGCTTCTCCTCCTCATTACAGGTAGCTACTTCACTCTCTAGTCCCTCTGGGTACAAAAAAATACCCTGCATAATGGGCTGCATCTTTAGGCATTCATTAATTCACTTTGTAGACGGAATGGGCGAGGAGGAGGAAAAATGAAAAAAAAAAGACAACATTTCTTAGCCTAGGAAAAGGAGTGTGTGGAAAAGGGGACAACAAAGCAGCTTGTTTGAGATGTGTGTTCTCGGTGCACTACAGCTTCTGAGTCGCGGACCGACCGATCTACAATTCTAATCAGCTGCTTGACGAAGATCTCGGTACCACACGGGAAGGGGGGGAAAAAAGGGCCCTGTCGTGTCTAATATTCAGTGCGACAAGTGAGAGAGAGAGAGAGAGAGTGAAAACAGAGACAGAGATGAATGCAGAGACAGCGAGAGAGCTGAACTGAAGAGTGCTGACATTTTGAAGATATCTGGTGTAGAAATGTGGCTGACGAACACACTGCAAACATAAACCCAATCAATTATTTACTATATTAATGTAATGCTAGCTTGTAGAATGACAGGAGGCACACATGGGCTGCATCCGGAGAGTCATGCACACGTCCTCTACTCTCGTTTGTTTAACAAAAATGTGTTTGAAGCTCAAAGCAAAGTAAAGGTTTGATATTTCTGTTCCAGTGGGGAGCTCGCTGCACCTTTATCAGTCCCATAGGTGATGGAGTCAATCATTCCATGCATTATACGTGGACTCTATCTGCCATAATATACTCTATATTAGATATTTCAACACCCAACTCCCTCTCTTTAATCACTAGATGGGCAAGGATAAAAGCATTTTACTGCTCAATCTCGCCTCAGTATGCCATCATATTTATCCTGCCACAACTGGACTGTTTCTAATGAGCACGGCAAAAAATGCTTCTTCAAAAGTGACTGCTATCAAAACACTGTTTACAACTCCTGCGAAAAAAACTTCTCTCCATTGAGCAGGATTTAGTCTTATTGTGAGATTCCAAGTAAGTGAAACTAAAAATCCTGCAACAAAAACAAATGGCCACCTGTCTGTGTTTAAGAGAATTAACAGGATCCATAAATACAAAAGCAAACCAAAGACGTCCACTAGAAAATTGGAGAGAATGAAGAACTGATTAGCATTGTGTAGGTCTTAGCTGTTTTTTTGTGTTAGGCTAATACATCCTGAGCACTCATTTCACAAATAAGTAAAAAGAAAAGAACTACAGGTATACTCTTGTTATGGGCTTCCCTCACTTGCAACCACTTTGGAGACATAGTCATTTGACAATTGATATAAATACCAGTTATCACAAATTTTGTTACAGAAGAAAATAAGAAATAAAAAAACACCCAAATAAAGAATTAAATGTATTTTTAAAGATAAGTGAGACACTGCTGTTGTTCACCATTTCTAATTTGATAAGAAAAAAACCTGAGGAGATATAGCCCTTAAACAAGTCTCATAATCCTCAGAAGAAATGCGTTACATCCAGCCAATTACAAAATAAAGCCTAAGCGGTAGGTAAAAAACAACCATTTTGCTCTCTGCTTATGACTTTAGAGGTGCTTCACTTGCACTTACCATGAATTAGTCCATCATTTGATATTTTTCTTAGAAAGTTTTCTGGTTCTTAACATCCTGATCCTGAGGCTATTTTTTGCCTGTCTCTCACTCCCTTTTTACTGCATACACATTAAATGTCTCAGCTACGCATGTCATGCACTGTTATATTCAGGACAGGTTAGGGTGCTTAGAAATGACTTAATTAGGCACAGGAGTGGTTTTATACATGTTCTAAGAGACTTTTAATGCAATATGCACCCAGAGGGTTGAAGGGGTTTTAAATCTGTGGTTATTCAGCACACCCACTTCAATTTCTCTCTCTGCCATAGCTCTCAGACACACCAGTATAACTGTATCACCCTCACATATTCTGAGAGACTGTACAGCCTGTGGCTGTTCCTACAGGAGTGTTGTGAAGTGTCCAAGTAATAAAACCCTCTCATATTTCCTCACCGTCTCTCCAAGCGGCCGGGGGATGCCAACAAAAAGATGGTCCAGGAAGTTGGCGCTGCGTCCGAGGCCCAGCACAGTGTAGGGCAGCTGGAGGGAGAAGTGGGCTGACTGGCTCAACTGACCGGCTGCAGGAAGGAAGGGAGGGAAAAGAGCATTTTTAATCTGTTGTTTATCTCAACACATAACCACATCAGGATAACTTATGAGCATCTCAAAAGGTATTGTGTCCATGAGTTCTGTTTTTTAAAACACAATTTTGGTCACACATGACTATTGGATAGAATGTCATGGAGTTTTGTAAAAATAATAATGGTCCCCAAAGCTTAGTTTTAGGTTTTTATTGAAACATTAAAAAAAAAAGACTAAACGGGTTGCCATGACATTGTGTAAAGAAATGCACTTTCGTTCTTTCTAAAGACTTTTTCTCTAAAGCCCCCATGAGGTTCACATCTGTGGTTTTTATTGAAATGTCTTAACGACTATTGGAATTCAGTACACAGATTCATGGTCCAATCAGGATGGACTGTAATAATTTTAATGATCTTATAACTTGTAATCCAACATCAAGTCAAACTTTATTTAATATGACCAAATACTAGCCGTCCTAAAGCCATTCCTAACAAGCTAAAGTATGCTATCATGCTAAATTAAGATGGTGAACATGCTTGTCAAACATCAGCATGTTCGCATTGTCGTTGCAAGTGTTAGCATTTAGCCCCAAGCACCGCCAAAGAGGAGCCTCACAGAGCTGCTGGTGTGGCGGTGTCGATTCGGAACTATCAGGCAATACATTGGTATTTTGTATTGCATTTTGGCACACAAAGGATTATTTTCACATTTTTGAAGATGCATTGGTTTGTGAGGTCAACATTAGGGGTGCACAATATATTGACAACATTGTTAACCCAATATCACGTTGTGCAAAATCATCAATCAAAAATGTTGTACAAAGTATGCAATATTCCATTTATTTTGTGGACAGATGTGTCCATTGGCTGTGTGGCTTGATTAGTCAATTTAGAGCCCACTTGAAGCCGCTACATAAACATCATGTTTAATAGGCCAGTTGCACATGAAACACATGATGACGTGTGCAATGTGTCCACTACACGAACATATGTATGCTATGGAGCATACCACATGGTGTGTGTGCATACTTCGACAGCTTGTGAATGAAGAGAGAAATAAAAATTAAAATAAAAGCGAAGCGAGTCAGAGGAGAAATGAAAGAAATGAAAGGACAGAAAAGCACGAAGATCTCAGGCTCAGGGAGACAACGAAACAGCGAAGATAAAGGGGAAACATATCACAAACAGGGCCCATCAACTTGTGTTTTTACATGTGTTTAAGACTTTCGAAATGAATAATATCATTATTGCAATATTCATGATCAACATCGCAATATCACATTCTGTCAATATCGTGCAGCCCTAGTCGAGGCTGTCCAGGCTGAGTGGACTTTGTCACTCCTTGTTCTCAACACACTGGGAAAAACTGCCCTCATGTGCATCACCCATGGCGGTCCACAGGGACACAAAACAAATAAAGAAAGGATTAAGAAAGAAAATAAATTAGGAAAGGGTAGCCCCCATCCCTGCTTGTGTCTGACCTCTGGTCTCTCTTGTATTTGGCCTTGCATATTAACACATGTAGATTTAAAAAAAAAGATCTTTATAATCATTTTTTAATAGTTTCACTGTTTTTGCTGCCCCTTCTAAACATTTAGTGAACAAGGCAGCTTTGCTCATTCATGACTTTCTGCTCAATACAACTGACTGAGTTGTCAGCTGTAAACTTAACCCTCATTTGCTTTAGTTTAGCTGTAGCTGCAACTACTTTCCTAAAGGAACCATTTAAGTTTTCTGAACTGTAATGAGCTCTGACCTAACCTATCCTGACCATGACTGCCTGTGATAAGACTAAAATGTAGCAAGTAAACATAATGAGAGGGATGCGGAAGCTACACAGAACAGCGGTGATGGAGCCAGAGGGACGGCAGCACCTTGTGTTCTGACATGAAGAAGCATCATAAGAGATACAAATCAGAGTGAGACACCTGAGGCCAGTCCAACACCTCTCCCCGTCTCCTCGGACAACCTTTCTCCTCCTCCAGCCTGAAATCTCTCTCTCCTTACTTGCTATTCTCACCCAACCCTTAGTCTTGTTTCCTCCTCTCTGCTCATCTCTCTCTCCTCTCCTGCGATTCATTGCTCTGATTTGGCCTTACTCATTTTGCTTCCCCTTCTTCTCCTCCCTCCTGCTCGTCTCCCCTCTCTTTTCCCCTTCAGCTGCCGTATCTCGCCCACGCCACCCAACTTCCAAGTGCAGCCGACATAAATCAACCTCTACGTGGTAAACAAAGAGAGGGAAGGAGGGAGAGAGGAAGCCTCGAGGCAGCCAGTGATCAGAACTAATGTGGATGGACTGCGTATTGCAAGCAGAAAGGAGCACAACAGCTTTGCTTCCTCCTTTACTTTAAAAAAATATATATGTCATGCCTCGGTTCTGAAAAAACTGAGGCACAAAAACAAACAAACAAAAAGATTTGTCCTGTTAATTTTTTGGCCCCATCAGCTGAACCTAAGTCAGGCCAGTCCACCTCACTGCAGCTCAATATTTCTCTTCTTCCACAGTGCACAAATGAAGCTAATCTCGGGAACATCTCACATAGCGGTAAAAATTAATCACCCACTGGATGAAAGTGAGTAATTAATTTAGGTAAAACCAGCGCTGGCTATCGTATGGAGTAGTGCAATAAAAGCAGTCCATGATGCTCCAATGTACATGCTTTGGTTCCAGTCGGACTGAATGCTGTATAGACCAATCGACTTTTGCCATCTTCTACCAAAGGAAGCTTTTCATCACTCATCTCTCTTTATCTCTCTAAATTTAGCTTGCGTTGCTCTATGAATTCTATTTTCCTTGCTTTTTAGTGCTGGGCTGTGGTGTTGTGAAGAGGCAGCATAATTGCCTTAATCGCACACCACAGATAGTGAAAGAGCGGGGGAGAGAGACAGAAATATTAGCTTCCAGGAAGAGTTGGGCACAGTTTCAGGACATTGACTTGTTCAGGGTAGTACAAAGCCCTGCCTTCTAACAGGCATTGAAGATGAATCCTGATGTGTCCGACATTTACTGAGAGGGGCATATGTGTGTATGTGTGTGTCAGTAAAAGCTGTGTTCTGCTATACAGGATTTTACACATTATTCTTTTTTTCTCCTTTTAAATCATTGTAATAATATGTAGTGCTAACTTATCTGACTGCTGTACAAACTTTTTATGGTTTGGTTTCTCAAATGACAACACTGTCATAAGCCAAACTGTATTTAACATCATATTATTTTTGTATTATGCTTTGCATTGATTTGTTAATTCTTGAAGTTATTTCTTTCTTTCTTTCTTTCTTTCTTTCTTTCTTTCTTTAGTTATTCGCTAGGAGTAGTACTGCTTTTCCTGCTGTAATTCCAGTTTCTTAAGTGTAAATACTATCTAGTTTCCTTAATCCTCTATAAAAGTAAAGTGAATATCTTTGGGTTGTGGACAAAACACGACATTTGAGGATGTCATCTTGGGTTTTGGGAAACTGTAATCGACATTTTTGACAATTTTCTGATGCTGTATAGACTAAAAAACTAACCAATTAATCGTAAAAATAACCGACAGATTATTCAGCAATGAAAATAATTATTTGCAGCCCTAGTTGGAAAGTCCTTTCAAATGTAGGCTAGTTCAGAAATGGGCTATACAAACAGAAAATGAATCAATAAATAATTAATAAATACCGGTAAGCATTCATTTGGTGATTTTGAGGTCAAAAGACACCAAAAACCATCTAAATGTGCTTGTTCATTAGATGTCGATACAACATAAAAAGTAAGAAGAATCAGCGTCACTTTGTAGCCATGCTAGCAGTGTGGCTCTAGATTTGGTAACGTCAGTCAGTCAGTTGGACAGTCCACCACTTTGGTCGTCTGACTGAAATACCTCAACTAATGGATGGACTACTATAAAATTGACTTTTCCTCTAGTTGTAACTGTCACAGATGGCTACGCCGCCACTTCAGCTCCTTGCGTTTCTGCTTTTTTCGCATTGGGTTTTTAGAAGAATTAAATGTGACACTAACATGATGTTTATATTTGAATTTTTCTTGCAAAATATCAACTACTGAATGATCCGCCACACGTTCATGATGTCCAGAGGATGAAGACTAAAGATTTTGGTGATTCCTTGAATTTTCAAGTAGCGCCTTTATGCAGGTGAACGTTTTCACATATCCAGTGAATTACCTCTAATACTAAAATGACTACTATTTCATTTAGGTCAAATTACTGTTGGGTCTATGTACAGCCTAACAGAGCTGCTAGCATGATTGTAGAGTCTTAAGTCTTGTTCAAAGGTGACTTGCTGCGTATTCTATTCTACTGTATGAAAACACACATATCCCACTGCTGTGAGTCTGCAGAAGATGAGAAAAGTCATATTATGGATATCACCATATGTCGTTTTACCATAATTTTATACTTAGGTACAAAATAAACACAAAGAGCTGTCATACCTCCACATAACTGAAAATAGGAAGAACCACTTTATGGAGCTCTATTCAAGTCCAACAAGTTTTTTTAAATAAAAGGCCTGTATCACAAGTAGGTCTTAAAGGACTTTTCATAGAACAAACCTATATAAACTCTACTCTTCATCAATCCCAAATTACACAATTAAATAATGTCAATAACTATTTAGGTAAATAATATGCAAAAACATGGAACAGAGCTAAAACAAGCATACCTGCTTGTAGCGGGTCTACCATTGACCCTCAGTACATGCAAAGAAACCATGAAGAAAACAATGTAAGAAAATCTGAACCAAGTCACTCTGGGATCCTCACCAGGACAGCTGAGCATGCAATAGGCACTGGGATTTAAAAAAAAAAAAGAAAAATAAAAGACTAACGTAGACAGTGATTCCAAAACAAGAAGACAGGTAAGCCAAGAAGGAACACGAGAAACAGGACTTGAAACTCAAAACTCAAGCCTTCTTACCAGTCCTGCTTTCTGTAAACTCACACGAGACATGTGGAAATGATGTCTCAGAATGGAAGGTGTGGGTGTGAGGGTACCACAGCTACTGGACTAACTAAAACCACTAGCCAACAGCTGTCATTGTTTTCAGTTTTGGTGCTGGGCAATCTCACCTATGAATACCCCAATCCCTTTTACCTACTTCTGTTATATTATGAACCATAAAGTGGCCTTTTATGGTAATGTCATGCCTTGTTGTTGATATCAAACAATGAAATGCCAGACAGACTAACAGAGCGCTGACTGCCCCACAGCAGAAAGAGCAGGAGTGTTACAGATCGTTGCTTTGAGATGGATCCAGCAGGGGAAGCCCTTTTAAATCAATCCACTGGCACTCACACTGAACTCCCCGTCAACGGGCTGGACAGAACAGGATTTTTGAGAGGATTGGACCTTTAAGCCAGTCTTGGTTTGATGTTTTTGACAGACTGCTGCTCTTTGTCAGTAGGCAAGAGGTAGGTGGCTTGCACTCAGCAGGATGGAGTGGGTCTGAGTGTGTGTGTGTGTGTGTGTCTGATGGAGGATCAAGCAGGGTTACATTGCAGGCAGGGAGCCTGGCTTAGCATCTGCAGTGTGTGTGTGTGTGTGCGCGTGAGTGTGTAAACTGGCTAGGAAACGTGGCCACGGCTGGAACAAAGCCATTTCACAACATGGGGAGGCTGGCAAAGGGTATTATGCAGAGAGGTGTATTGGGGTGTCTGCCTTTTGTGTGTGTGTGTGTGTGTGTGTGTGTGTGTGTGATTTTGTCCTATCTTACTATGGCAGAGCCAGTAGAGGCCTTGGCAGGGAATACCACCCTGTACACATGACTGACAGCCTACAATCCATCTCTTAGAAGACAAAGCGGATTTAAAGCAGTAGGCCTGGGTGTGTGTGTGTGTGTGTGTGTGTGTTTGTACATCTGTGTGCACTCATTTTCAGAAAGTTCTAAACACACACACATACACACTAATGTGAGCACAATGTGCATCACAATAAACAAGTTAGTGTTCCAAAGCGCAGCCAATAAGACAGACAAGGGAACACACAGACACAAACACACACCTGAAAGTAAATAGACAGATTTCTACAAAACATTTACTCATTTGGCAGACGCTTTTATCCAAAGCGACTTACATTTGAGGAGCAACATTCAAGCATCAATAAAGCATCAATACAGTAAGAGATCTACAAGTGATAATAGATAACTAGTAAAAGGAGCAATAGATTAGTAAGAGCTAATAGCACATATGGCATCAATGGGGTAAATACCTAGGGAAAGAGTTAACAAACTAGTGCAATCAATCCAAGAGACAGAAGAAGAGCACAGGAAGTGCATGTTAGAAGTTAGGGGTTAGAGGTGTTATAAGAGAAAGTGTTCTCAGAAGGGATGAGTTTTCAAGAGCTTCTTGAAGTTAGAGAGAGATGCCCCTGCTCTGATGGCATGTGGTAGCTTCATGATGTCACAGGTGAGAACAGCCGGGACTGAGACTGCTTTGTGTGTAGTGATGGCTGAACCAGGTGGCGTTTACTGTTGTAATTTCCAGCAGTTTCTCATGAAATTTCTCTGCATCATAACATTGGGGTAACTTGTGCGATTCTGGAGAAATCTAATACCATGACAAATACCATAACAATAGAGTGAAAAGCGAAACAGCAAGTAATGTGAAGTTAGCTAGGTGATAGGTTAGAAAACTGTGGCTATCTTACTGTTGAAGCAAAGCTAACATTTGAGGATGAAATGGTCCCAGAGCAGCACAGCAGCTCCAGACTGCGATCCGCACAGCTCTCCTGCTGCTGTAGCTAACATCACACCAACAGCATGAACTAGAAAGTAAACTGAATGTCCTTGGGCAAGTCATTAATTGTTACCTGACACACATGTCTGGAACTGCTGGAATAGTACTGAGTGGCTCAACAGACTTCTCTCTTTGTTATGAGCTCCTCCTTTTTGCTTGCATGGTCTGATTCCTCCTGTTCAGTATTACCAAGATTGTTAATTCTAAATGCAGATTTCTTCTCCGCAACACCGGCATGTTTGGAAGAACGGACCACGAGAAGTTAGTTTCAAGTTGGATATTAGTTTTACGTTTGATATTCTGCAGAGGTTTGTAAAAAAATCACACTGAAAACTAACTTCACTGTGGTACAAACGTGCAAAGATCTTAAGTGTGGAAATTTTGACACAGCAAAATAAACGATGGAGCATAATTGTAAACAATAGACATTTATATATCTTCAAATGTTAGATATTGTCATATTGCACAGCCTTATAAGCATTAGTGACTTGAATTTGATTTGGGAGGCCACGGGTAGCCAGTGGAGGCTGATCAAAAACCAGACGCGCTGCTGCGTTTGGAACCATTTGTAGGGGTTTCACTGCACAAGCTGGAAGACCTGCTACGAGGGCACTGCAATAGTCAAAAGTTGGTCATCAATCATGATACCCAAGTTTCTTTTTTGCGTTTAGTCTTCTAAAATATAATTCCGACCTTAAAATGTGGTGTTTAACAAGGTCTGGACAAATTTATGACTTTATGACCAGTGTTTTGAATAGATTGATTGATTTGTGATGCCCCGCCACAATATCAACATTGACCGCCAGATTTTTTACTATTTAAAATGTAATCTGTGACAGTTATAACTAGAGGAAAATGTCTTGCCCCGCTCACAGACACACCAGTCAGTGAATTGCTCTGCCTCTTAGCTGTTAGCCAATATCGACTGCTCGTGGAAGTTGGTAACATTAATGTTGATTCTTTAACTCAGACGCTGAATGTTTGCTCTCGCAATCCAGATGAATACTGAAAAATATTTTCCAAGACTCAAAAGGGCTCGTCCTGAGGAGTTGCAAAGACAGTCTGAACAAGAGGTATTAGCAAAACGGCGTACCAATGAAATTATTCCAAAAACACACATGGGAAAGAGGAACAGTCCGACCAGTGTGATCAATTTTCCAATTAATTTGTTTCAAATATTTTCAGGCTTCAACCTGTGCTGCTGTGGCAGCTAAAACAGCAAGAGAGAGCCAGGAAGGGATGGCTGTAGTTAATGAAGAGAGAGACGTAGGAGAGGAGGAGGACTCAATTTAATACCTGTTCATACAATCCTACCAGCCAAGCTATTGTAAAAACAATATAGCCTAGAAATATTTATTATTATATCAAATTTTTTTATTAGTTCTTGGAATAAATACCTTATGATATTATTAACATAAATTAATTGAACGCCTGGACCCAGAAAATTGGCAGGAAATGGATCAATGTATTAAACAATTAAAATATTAATTGATTTAAGGTCATTTAAATTTTTGCTAAATCTACACTTGCCCATTATGAGACAATGAGCTTCCTAGATACTCTAGCTAGTAATGGATAGATGAATGTGCTGACTGAAATGCCACAAAACGGAATTGAAAAGCATCCTGCGCACAGTTTACTATCACAACAATCCCACTTTTAGTTCATGTCTCTATGCAGAATTTTAAATTTGAGTCTAAATACCATATTTTGATAACAAAACAATGTTTTCAGTTGTGGTGCTGTAATTTGCATTGAAAGCTAAGCAAAAGTAATGCAGATAGAGAATATTCTTTTTACTGTTCTGCACACTATGTTGTGTATTGCTTTCATCTTTGCAAAGCCACTTATCAATGAAGAGAATGTCTGTGTAATCATCAGTATGACATAGCAAGCTACATTTTGATTGGCTGTTTGTTTGTTGTTTGTTTATGTTTTTAGTCTTGGATGAACACACTCCACTGGATTGTGCAAATACTCGCACTGATAAAGTTTGTCTGACGTCTTTCCCTCACTCTTCTATGCTAGCTAGGGAGAACCTGAGCTGACACTGTCGGCTGAAACTAATACAAAACACAACATAGGCACATTTAATTATTTTAGACGTAGCAGTGTGGAATATGAATTTAGGATATGTTAATTCCATTTTACCTACAGTGGTTTATACTACAAGTGTTCTACATGCTTGGTGAAATCAATTTTGGTCGTCCTCACATCATCGTTCCTTAATTTTTTCCTCTCAGTAGAATGTTAGAGAGGAAACTCTCCCCCTCATATTGAAGAGGACAAACTTTACTACCTTGTGGGCGAAATGAAAAAAAAAAAGTGGGAAACATTAGAGAGAAAAAGACAGACAGGCAGAGAGAGGACATGGATGCCTCTGAGGGAGGTACAACATGTTAATGTGTGTGCATGTGTGTGTGTCCATCTGCCAAGGTCTTCTGACACATATCCTAATGAAAAACCTCGTACTGTCTGGAGGTTTTACCGCCCCTGGGCAGACATGCAGAGTGACAATGTGACGACTAGTGTCACTCTGACACAGAGTCAAGTGTGTGTATGGATACAGAAGGAAATATGCATTTTGAGACAATAAAAAATACAACAAATAAAAGTAAATGAGGAATCTTAACATAAAACATTATGTAAAATACAAGCGTTAAAAGTGACAACAGACTATCTGCAAATCTTAACACGATCCCACAAATTCATCAAGGAAGGAAATATGATCATAAACATAATTGGCTTGCAGTGTAGACACTCTCTCGCTCTCTCTCACACACACTCATTCACTCACTCCCCAGGGCTTCAAAACAGAAAGAAAATTGTGTTTTAAAAGAAATTCCTAGTGCCTGTCGCTATAGAAACCATTTGCTCCCCTGATGGCGATAAAAGGAGCAAATTGCAGAGATGGAGGGTGGAGCCATGAGGGAGAGAAGTGCACGTACGCACACACATATGCTTACCTTGCCTGGAGAGCCCCCCTCAGTGCTCATACAATGGATCTGGACATTGATTTGTGAGGAAAAACGTGTGTATACTCTATCTGTACTGTATGTGAGAGTGTGCATATGTGTGCGGTGAAACGCCGAAGGACCCTCGGGGCTTTATAGTTGTTCTGTCCTTATCACCACCCAGCTTTGCACTGCCTCTCAAACATGATAGCACTGCAGCATGTTGACACCTGCGCCCGGACGATGGCCGAAATGACACAGAGTGCGTGTGTGTGAGCGAGGGAACCTAAAGACAGCTATCATCACCCTAGCTTGCCCTTAATAAAACAAAATAGAAATACCAGGTTCACTACAAACTAAGCTCCTTCACATTTTGTCCATGGCAGATGAACTGTCTGTTCAGTGACATCATACCTCACTTAGTTTTCAATATGTGTTTCAGAGATAAAACGGCAGCAACAACTGAAACCACAAAGCAATGGAAGATAATGAGAATCCAAAGAAAAAAAATAAACAAGTCAGATAAAATAAAAAGCAAATTAAATATTCCAAATGTGAACATACTGTAAACTTGTGCTTTTACAGTTTTATTGGAACATTTACAGTATAATGAGCTGCGCACTTGCTCATATAAGAGCATGACCTTGTGTTTGTGCAACTTCTACTTTGGAGAAAACTGAGGGAGTTTCAATGCAATGCAGTGTCATCTGGAAGGACACCTGGGTACCGCGAGACTGGCAGGAGGAGAAGAACCTTAGAATATTTTTATAGCGAATGTGTGGAGCATTTGAAAATATTTCCATATGTACAGTTACACTCATTAACTTGACACTTGTAACTAGTAAACAGCTTCCTGTATCGACCACATTGTTACACAGATCTGCCCTGGTATATAAATCAGCCAGCAAACAAGACTAAAAGTCTACAAACCAGCTTGCGGCTCTGTGAGGCTGTACTTAAAGCAACATAATGAAAGAATTTGTATTTTTTCTAACTTGGATCCCCTACAGTTTCTGAGTACAATTCACTTTTACACCACTCTCGACCCGAGGTGACAGCGGATTCGACCAGGACTCTGGTCTGGATCATACCTTATGGAGAAAATATTTTCTGGTGTTCCCTCTGATGTCCTCTAGCTGCTCTGCCTCAACTCTGTGATTTACAGAGTTTCCTGATGGACAGATAGCTTTACTTGCTGTTAAAGTAACTGCTAACTGCTGCTTAGCTGCCGTTGGAGTGGAGCTAGAGTTGGCAGGAGTTGCTGGTTATTTTGTTTTTCCTACCTAATCCTAATCCGGTGAATAGAGAGAAACGAGTCAGCAATAAGGCTTGTTGTTCTGCAATTAATGCACAGTAGAAGTTAGTTGAACAGTAGTCAGTTAGTAGTTAGTTAAACAGCAGAAGTTGGTGAATAAAGACTGCAGCATCTCAGTACTAAAGAGGAGCTCCTTTGTGTTTGGGTCAACTGTTGAATAAAGTAAAAGGTATAAAAAACAGTCTCTCTTGTGCTTCCCAACTCTTTTCAGTCACTGTATTTTTGTAAAAACTATGTCAAATAACTTGCTACTTTTTTACTCTGTTATGTTTTGAATGCTGCGTTTTTGTGCTTCCATATCGTTTGTTTGATGTTTGGTTTACTAATTGTAACTATTGCAGTTCCTCTCGATAATCCTACCAGTGCTGATAAATAAACTAGACTCTGTATCTTAGATTTAGGCTCAGAAAAATATTTTGCTTCACTACATATTTAAATATTGACAGGCTTGTTGTTACACCTTCTACAGTGCTGCTAAAACATGCCCTCTTATTGAGGCTAACGTGCTCTCGGATAGCGGACGCTGTGGATTCTGCTATATTTCAGACGATACTGGTTACCATGGCAATGCGCGTTCATGAGTTTGTATATCAACATACTCGCTCCAGAATCACATAGTTTAAAACACATACAAGCGTGCGGTTAAACCCTAGGATGTTTGGAGACTGACAAATTAACAGTCATGCAGGCAACACCGGTGACAAATAAAAGTTAAACAGTCTCTTGACAATTTATAGTATCTAGAAATTGGCTGCAGAGGAGAGAGATAACAGGGTGAGCAGAGAAACAGAAAAGAGGCAGATGAAAGAGGAGTGCTGGAGGATGGATGTGGAGGAGAAAAAATATAAGGGAAGAGGGATGGAGAAAGGAGGTGAAGGAGTGAAAAACAGGGAAGAGAAAAAGCATGCTAAGCCTGATCAATAGTCATTTTCCATGTCTGCATGGAGGCTTATCTCTCCACTCGTTTTTTTCCTCTTCCAGTCCCAGTACTTCTTCCTCTCCACTTCTCCTGCTCTTCTCTTGCCATCACCTATCTTTCTCTTTTGTTCCGCTCTAATTTTCACTCCTCTCATTTTCTCTATGTAACTGTACTCTATGCTTTCAGCTCTCTCCTCTGCACCCTCTCATTTTCTCCCCTTTTTTATTTCTCTCATCCACCTACACTCCTACCTTACTCCCATATTGTGAATTCTCCCTGTGTGCTCCAAGCCTATCTTCCAAATGCTGTGCAATAAAATGGTTTGAGAATAGGGCAACACTCACTGACCTGATGAGGTCTCTGAGAGCAGGGGTATACCGTCTGTTGCCATAGATCAGTATGACATCAAGTGCAATAGGCTGGCTTTTACGACTCTGCTTGAGGCATCAGCATGATGTAGCAAAAAGCAACGTGAATTGGTTTCAAGTGAATATACTAACACAACTGAGCACACAATGTAACCATTTGAATTTAGCAGGTTGGTTTGGATCTTCTAAACGTCTAAAAGGTGAAGATATGATAAGTATGTTTGTGGATGAGTTGCTTCAGATTAATGTGTGTTTTAAAGGTTGTGCATGTACAACATGTGTGTGTGTGTGTGTGTCTGAGTGAGCCGTTGATAATCCCCTGAACTCATTAGCCTAATTGGACAGTCTGCAGAGAGCTCCACATTGATCTGGGCCTGTTATGATTCTCCTCCCTATGAGCCCTCACTTTTTTCTCCCTCTGACCTCTCTCTTCCTGTCACTTCACTCTCAAATGTCCTCCCTCTCTTTCTTTCCCCTCTGTTCCCTCTTTATGCATAACAATCTCCGCCACCACTGACACACTCGTCCCATCTGGACACAGCTAACTACTTCGGAGTAGTTGCCATTCTTTCTTTATGACTGTTAGTGTTACAGCGCTTTGCATTCTGTTTCAATTTGCAGCTTGGTGGCACTAACAACAAAATGTGTTCGGTTCAAAGAAGCAATGACGCGGCTGTTGGCATGGACAAGAGCTGGATATCCATCCAAGTTATTGTGGGAGTTACTTATGGGATAAATGATGTACTGAATTAACAAAACTTAAAGTTGCAAACTCTACACTTCATTTCACAAAAAGAATAATAAGCTCCTTCAAGGAAATTCTGATTTATCTTACTGTACAACAACTGACACTATGAGATGCTTTCAATACTATGAAAAGCTGTTCATGAAATAACTGTCTTCCACAACAAGGACAAGCTGTGCATACTGTTGATTGCTGTTTTGATACTAACGCCATAAGCCAGTCATTTAAAACACAAACAAAATAAATTTGTTTGTCTTCAGGTAGCATAAATGGCCACACCAGTTGGTTTGGGTCCAAACAGCTGATGCCACTCATAACCACAGACACACAGGCCCCAATGCAATTTGTCTAGAGATTCACAGAAGAATGACGTCTGTTTTGGAAATGTAAAATGAAACTGTTGACATCTGGATGATGTCTTGTTGAGCTGAAGAACATTCCCAAATTACACACTTCAAAACATTAGCTGAAGCCATGTCAAAACTATCCATTTAAAGAGTCTTAGGATCCAGACACAGAAAGAGATGTACTGGTGGAGTGGACAAAATGTCAAGACTCTTCACATGAACTAGGTGGACCGACTGGATCCAGGAGAAAAAATAGATAGCTTCATTAAAAAACCTTTTGGTTTAATACATAAATAATTACTCTCAATGAGAGAATACTCTCATTATCTTTTTAATGCCTTGTAGGTCAAAAAACAAGTCTTCCTATAGTATAAAAAAATGCAAGACAGTCAAAATCAGTGGCCTCTCATCTTTTTGTTTGTTAACTATACTTGTAATATATGCTGCTGTCTAAAGATAAATGGTCTTGGGTGGCTCTGGAACCCAGAGGGAAACACAGTGCAGTGTTTATCCTTCTCAGTGCGTTTGAGAGTGTCCATAGTGAGGGAGAAAGTGAGAGAGAAATAAAAAGGTTGTTGATGAATAACTTCTTCTATTCATCCCCACCACCTCACCTGTCTCACGCTCTTCCTGTCTCAGCAGGAGTTTGTTGATAATGAGGTGTGGTGTTGTCAGAAACACAGCCCATGCTCATCCATCCAACCTGCTTAGTAAGGGGCATGGCACACCACTGTCTGGTACGTCCACACCCACACACACACACACACACAGACACACAAGGTCATACAGACACAGATGTCAGTGTGTGCACGCATGCACATTCAGAACACATATGGACACAGCACACACGGACTGAAGAATATGTACAAGCTTAGGAAAATACATCAGCACACTGTATGAACGTCCTACACACCCACACACACACAGAAAAGAGTTACCTTGTGAGTGTTGCAGTTGACCTTTACTTGTCAGATAAAAGGGTGACATTATCACTGTAATATGCCTGAGTGTGTGTATATATACAGAAGGTACTTATAAGTGTCAGCGGTGTCTCTCTCAGATATCTCACAAGACTAAGATTACTCTACCTTTGCTCTTCTCTTCATTTAAAATATCTCTCTTCATCCTACCAGCTCCAGATCTCCTCTGACCAACTTATCGTATTTTTTTCCCCATTTATCTCTCTCTCGCTTCCTCTACTTACACACTGTTATTTCCATCGTACTTCGTTCAAACGGTCCCCCTTCTCCCTCTTTTCCAGCAGGAACTCCGTTCATATACTGCGCCTTCTCGGCCTCCGTCTGTCTCTCAGCATAGTATAATCTCTCCTTTCCTCTCTGCTCCCTCTCCCTTTCAGGAGGGTGAAGGGTAAGTGAAGATCGTTGGGCCCCAGTGGAGAGGCCCAGACATCATGTGTGTGTATGTGTGTGTTTGTGTGCGCGCCATCATTGCTCATCTCTGGCAGCCTCGCTGGCTGTTCCCCGAGCTACAAGCTACAGAATAAATACACTTTAAATCACCACACACTCTCTCACACACACACAAAAGCAGCCTGCTCCCTGGCAGCACTTTGCTGCTGTTAAATGAGGGGTCTGGGGAGTTGTGTGGGCAAGCCTTCGGCTACTCTCGCTCTCTTCCTCTCTCTCTGCACTCCTGTCAAACACACACTGGAAAAATACGCCAAAGTTAAGATGGGCAGACTGTAATACACCAAGATATTCTAATGTTAAATTAATGGGATTCTGCTAACTGGACATACCAAACCAGGAATATAAAGGCTCTGTCTTGGGATCCAGACACAGAAAGAGATGTACTGGTGGAGTGGACAAAATGTCAAGACTCTTCACATGAACTAGGTGGAACAACTGGATCCAGGAGAAAAATTGGATAACTTTTTAAAAATCTTTTTTGTGTGTATGGAATTTTTGAAGAACCATGGATGACCTGTTAAAGTTCCCTGAGGACTACTGAACAAGGGGCATCTTAGTTAAATGGCTTCAACCCAACTAGTATCAAAGTCCTGCCACTCGGCAGCCATCTTGGTAATGCCTCTGGGCAGTTATTTCGGACTAAATGGGGAGAGAGCCATAACTGGCCTTTCACTGGTCACTGGGACATTAAAACTGTATGTATAAAATCAGCAGTAAAATCTGATAAACAGTTTGATGACTTCGCCCTAAAATAAGGTTTAAAAAGCATTTTCCCCACTGGTTTTACTTCTACTACGCATGTGCGGCAGCAGTGACGCATGCGACCCTTCTGTCAGTGGAACGACAAGATTGGCTTATATATGTTTTCCGTCTCGGCGGTTGGATTTTTTGTGGGAGTGGCGGGATATATGCCATCTTTGGCATTACGGACTCTCTCTATAGAACTGTATTTAGGATTGTTAAAGAGGCGTGTCTCCTCTACAAAACGTCTCTGCTTGTATGCACCATCCTACTTTGTTTCACCTCTTAAAATGCTTGTGAGGGATTTTCCTATTTTTATGAGAAAAATTGATTTTGCCAATTGATAATAATTTGGTTTCCAGATTTCTACATCCCCTGTTAATGAAATGGTCTGTTTGGGGTTTAATAACATTATTAGCATGAATTAGAATCAGCTGTACTGATTGCCTGTATGCATTGTTGCCCCATCACCCCTCATGTCACATACTGTGTGTATTGATCATATCTAGCAGAATACAAAACTGATTCAGATGCTGAATTAGAAAAGCTAAACGCTGAACATCGTTTGTTTTCCAGCTGTGACATCACACTGAGGGGCAGAGCACAAAGGCTTGTTTTAAGGATGCCATGCCAATGTGTCAAAAAGCCAGTGACATCTCTAACTGCCCTTTCTAAATATTTTTCTTCACAATTTGGCCTTGGCCCTTAAGTTCTAGTTAAAGCTACCTTTTTGCCACCTGGGCAGTGGAACAAGTAGTGAACACAACGTTGACATATCACCTTGTGAGTTCATAAGGTATAATAAAACAGTTTCTTGCATCCACATCCAGCAGTTACAGAGGAACATTATCATTCATTTGGAGTTGTGTTTCTGGCCTCTTTATAATAATGGCCTCTTTAAGGCCAATATTTACTCTCTCTTAGCTTTGACCTTAGTCTCTATTAACAGAGAGAAGGGAAATATGTGGCTCTTTAGCTGCCAAATGCTCGAATATGTTCACCAGCTAGTCTGCAGTTTATTGCTGAGCAGTGAGTGTACAGTGGGACGCTATGAACAGTAAAGTGGTGCGCCGGACAGCTAAACAATGAGCTGAAACTCACTATGAATCTCCGTAAAGCTGATTAGGAAAAGGTTTTGTCAACACCTCTGGGATGAATTGGAACGCAGACCGTCAGCCGGCCTACCTCACTAATGCTCTTGTGGCTCAATGGGAGCAAATCTCTGCAGCCAGGTTCAAACATTTTGTTAAAAGCCTTCCCAGAAGAGTGGTGGATCTACCTACTTTTGGCCATTTAGGACTGCAAAGCCTTTAAACGATCAAAAGCAGGAAAGTAAATGTTTACATGTGTAAACTAATTCCCTACACCCCCGTCTTTCTTAACTGCCATTACTGGATATTTTTCCGTGTCTCAATTTAGTATGAATTATAAACTGTCACCGCCTCCACATTCAGTGGGATTCTATATCACTCTCCATTATCTCAGTGCAGTGTGTGCAGGTGGTGATAGCCCTCCCCCTTTATCCAATCTCCCCCACTCTCTACTGTTTCTCTCCATGTCCATTTCACTACATATTTTAAACCAGTGGAGTGTGTGGAGAGGGACTAAAACTGAGTTTTGTTATGGTTTAAGACAAGTAGCCTAAATACAGGACAGGTAGTGTAAATATTTATCCACTTGGGTTTGGACACAGAGCACCTAAGTGAATAGTCTGCAGCCACTGGAAAAGCACTGTAGCCAGGAGCTTATATCTGTCTAATGGTGGTGAAATAATAATGATGTTAGCCTGTGATCTGTCTACTCATTCTTTAAATATGTATATACTCCAAGTGTGCCAACAGAAATATGAAACAATGAAATCTGACAAAGTGGGATTATTCTGCACACAGGAACACACGCACGCACACGCAGACTATATATATCCCTGACCCCAGGCTGTCAGTGCATCTTGTTCTCATCCAGCTCTGTGTCCTTCCCACAATGTAACATCAACTAGGTTAACTGCAGCTAATACGGCACAGCACTGCCGTCCTCAATGTCTCATCTTATTTTTCTATGGATCTCCCTCTCTATACCTATGTATCTTTCTAGTTTTCCGTAGAAAGGTTGTGTTCATCAGCCCCTAGGATTGCAGAAATTTCTCATCCTATGGAGACATGGTGATCCTACACATTACAACATAACAATCAATAAAAACCGGACTGACATTAACACTAGTCATAATTAACATTATGTGAGACGGTGAACTGTGACCAAAACCTCCAACCTTCATTGTGGTGCCTTGTGTATTCCTGAAAGTATAGAACAAAGCCAGATGTTGACAGGACTGGTTGACAATAACTAACATGAGTAACCCTTTGAGAATACATGAAGTGGAGCTTTTTGAGATTATAAATTCAAAAACTCATATGAGTGTGACGAAACAATTAGCTCACGAGATGAGACGGGTTCACGAGAACGAGACGAAACAAGATTTTAACACTGTTTTAAAAAAAATTTCAATACACACAGAGGTGGAAAAGGAAACTAAGTAAAAAAACTATTGATCAGGCAGAAATCTCACCATAAATCCACAAAGGTTAACTTCAGCAGCTCTGATAAAGTGCAGCTCACAGTCCCAAAGAGAGCAAGGTTGTACCTCAGTTTTTAGATGTTTATATTGCAAAACTCTACCAGCTACATTACAACTTGTCACAACTGTCTGGAATCACAGCGCAAGGTCGGTCCACTTCATTACGATCACGGCGTACGCCGGTGTCGCATCAGCTGGGCACCGATTATTCGCGCAGTGATTCAAAGTCATCAGTTATACATTTGTTTTTATCATTGCGTGAGAAAACTGATGTATGCCGTGACAGCAAGTGAAAAGTGTGTAGGTGAGTCTCACAAGAGATTTTTTACTGGCTTTTTACTTCCAGTGATCTTCCTAGTTCCATACATAATCACCATTATCATCATCATCATCTTTATCATCATCATCCCTTATAAACTTCATGTCAGAAAAGTGACAAATATAAAGAGGACAGCAGGTGCAAAACAAAGTAGCTTGTGTAGCTTTTGAAATAGTAATGAAGGACGGAATGAAAGATCTTTACCTCAGACTTAAATGAGAAAAACGAGGAAGCTACAGCTTGTTGAGTTTTGCTTTACTGTGGAAGAAACTTCAGAGGAAAAAAGGGCCTCCAGTGTTTTGCAAGCTTTCACAGTATTTTTCTGTGAAACTATGAGAAAACTGTATCCCATAGACAGTGGCACTGCAGTAACTCCAGGCTGAATATTTGATTGATTGTGCTGGTAAACTTGGATTCATCTTTTAAAACTCAATCCTGGCAAGCAAAAGTTGAATACTAATATCCCTGTAACAGTTTAACATTTAGATATGTTACAGCGGATGTATAGAATAACAAAGTTATTCAACAGCTAACAAACCCTGTAATTACTTTCAAATGTAGACAGAATAAATGTGAATCAAGCCCACACTGCAGATGCATCATGGAGTGAGCATTACAGCCTTATCAAGCAGATTCATTCTCCCTTCAGTTACTGCAGTCTTAGAAAGGACATTCTTTTTGCCTTTTCTTTAGCTGCCCTTTCTGGTTCAGCCTTTGTCTTTGAGGCATAGAGGCTATTTTCTCATTTCTAAAAAAAAAAAGAAAAGAAAGCAAGAAAATAAAATCAATACGTCCCTCTTCTCATTCTCGGTTGCCTTAAAATCCTCCAAAACAAACTCTGTGCTGTTCAGCTAGACTAAAGACAGCTGTCATTGTTAGGAGGTTTAGTTATTAATAAACTTGATGTGGATGTATAAAAGCTCAGGCAATGACGTTTTCAGAAAAATAAATGCCTCTTTGGCTATTCTCTGTCTGATGTGGGAAAGAAATAAAAAAAATACTTACCCGAGGCATTTTTCAGGTAGCCGTTGGAGTCCACTGTGGTATACATGACGTAGGGACCTGGCTGGTTAACACCAAAAGGCTGCACAAAAAAAACACATGCAAACACAAATTGAAAACAAAACAGAAGACAGATTTTGACATTTTTGCAAGTATATTTTAACATCAGCTGTCTATCAGTGAAGGGCGAAAGAGAAATACAGAAAGACAAGAGAGAGAGTGGGGAGAAGGAAAGACAGGCATGGTGTAACCACAGTGACCTTGAGCAATTTTTTTGTTTTATTTGTTTTAGGTGACATGGCAAATGTCTGACCTAGCTGGCTTGAATCTGACAGAGCATAAACGAGTGTGACGGCTGCGGGTCGGGCTGTGCGGGTGGACACACAGGCGTCGTCTTATCTCTTCCCAAAAGAAACGATCACAGCTAATGAAGAGATCCGTCGAGCCGTCCTAAGCTAATCACGAGCCGATAACACACGCAAACATGTACGCTGCAAGAGAGACTTGGCCCTTTATGTTGTGACACTCGGGTGAGAGAGGAATAGAAATGAGGTCAAAAAAAGAAACAGAGAGAGAGACGCGAGACGCCACAGAGGAGCAGATTAGTGGGCTGAAAGAAAGACAGAGGAAGAGAGGTGTGACTAAGAAGAAGAGGAGCGGGAGAGTGAAATGAAAAGATAGAGGGGGTGATGGATGGGAGAGGAGAGGAGTAGAAACAGCCCCAAGCTCCACTCGTCTACTGCATTCATCATACCTTTCAGTTAGACAACAAGCGGGTGGAAGAGCAGACAGACAGAAAACCAAAACAACTCTAATACCAGCAGCCTCTTGTCGATGTCAAAGCTAATGTGTTTTGCAAAGGGCTTTCCACTGGTGAAAGGTTGTATAAGGAGCGCCACCGTGTTTCTTTCAGATTTCTCTGTCCATGTTTGCACATGATCACCAGACACGAGCTCTCTAGAACCCATTCATACAGAGGCCGGTCACGCGTCCTTGGTCTATCTGTATGGGTCAAAGCAGCCACACCATCCTTCACCACCCTCCTCCCAACCGTGGTCTAACTGGCGTTGCTACCAAGAACGGAAATTAAATTCAAAGAGACGTTTAAATTTAATTTCACCTATCTCCCCACAAAGACTGAGAGAGAGACAGAAAAGGAAGGAGAGAGCGAAATAGAAAGTGTGCATGAGTGGGCGATCAAGAGAGAAGGAGTGTGAACATGGACAGACAGAGATGACAGTGAATCTCAACTTTTGACGTAATTCAGTGTAATTCTCAGGTTTATCAGTGAAATGTAAGCACTACACTGCAGACTGGAGTCTCTGCTAACAGCAAGAAGCAGGAGACTCATGAATGGGACCAACACTGGCTAGTTAATACAAAATCTGGGTTCTTTACCCTTACGGAGGACCTACAAGTAGACCAACATTAGCACTGTAAAAAAACGAGGCAAAATGTCCCCATCAACATTTTTAAGCAAAGCAGGTTTCAGTCTGAACAGCTGTTAGTGTCACTGCGCTACCTGATCAGGATTTTAATAGCCATCAATGTGCTAATTTGATATTAGAGTAGATGCCTTCCAAAGAAGGTCATACAAAAGGTCAACTTTTGTTGTTACCTCTGTTGATGTGTTTGTTTGATTGCTCTGAGTTGGTACATTGTGGTATCTGCATATATGTATTGATGCTGTTTTCATGACCAAGCTTTTGTTATTGAAACACATTTTAGAACCACAAATGGAGCTTGAGGCCAAGTTGGGATCACTTTGAAAGGCCTAACTTCTCCTCGCTGAAGCTCCTACATATCAAACTGATGGACACTGTCTGGCCGACAGATTGGACGCCTAGAAGAAGGAAAACTACGAATGGCTAGCTGTTATTTTAAAATGATTAGTACAAGCCCAGTCTCAGCAGAGACTACGGCCGTCAAAGTGTCCCTGAACAACAACAAGCAACAAACCTCAAGATATATTTACCAAGGACAGGAGCTGGAAAACATGCATGTGCACCTGGCATTTCTTTGCTCTTGTATTAAAAAATTCTTACACTGATATTTTATTGGAAAATGCAAACCACAGGGAAAAGCATGAGATTCAGTACAGTAAGCATGGGCTACTGACTTGTATTATGAAGGTCTGTTATAAAAAGAATGAGTGTGGATAAGGGTACAAACAGGTGGAAATCAAGTGCTGTTTCATCACATAAAAATAAAACTAATTTACTTTTGTATTTTCCATTTTTTTGTAATTTATTTCCAGGCTGCACTAAAAGATACGTACTTTACATATCAAGAGGAGCTTATACTGCCCTAGAGCTCAAAAACACATCACCCATTCAAATCCCCTTCCCTAATTTCCTGAATATAAAGTCGATCCTCCCCATAGACATGAAGTTTAGCCAGCAGTAGGGATATTACAACCTATCTCTCTTCCTGCTGAAAAGAAACATGCTGAGTTGAGACTATATAACAATATAACAATATAAAGATGTATGCATGAAAAGTGCAACGACTATAGACAATACACATCACGTCAGACTGATCAAACAGATAAGAAACTACCCTACCACACAATACTTCTTTTTATGCTTTCATTAGAAAAGTGGACGAACACAGACAGACATCTTACCTTGACATCTTCTGGACAGTCATTGGAGCAGAGGCCGCTGAGCACTGAGGAAAACAGAGATGCCAGAGTTAGACATGTTGCTCGGCGTGTGTTACATGTCCAACACAATAACACACTCCGCTGTGGAACAAGTGTCATCTGCGATGGTGCTGTTGCTGTGCCCTAAGGGCCACTGTATCAACATGTATCAAACATCAAGTGGGTCAAACCCGCACAGAGAAATATATATTTTTCACATTTTCCACCATCGCTGTCAGCCAAAATATAAATTATCTAATTCATATTAACCGTGCTCAAGTGTTCCTCACAGTCACATTTCATTTTATGCAATTGAACTGTGTGCCAGGTGAATATGGACAAGACCGACAACTAAAGAAGGGAAGGTTATTAATAAATGAGAAACATAAAAAATAAATGTGCAAACTATAAACTCTGCGTGTGCATACGTGCATGCTAAGAGAGCATTTCACTCATTTGTGTGTACAAGCGGAGCGGGGAGAAAATGCGTTGAATTTCTAATCAGTCATTAGAGAAGTGACTTTATTAGCATACTAATAGGGTCTTGGGTCTAGGTTGCCTTGATTTGCCTGATGGGAGTCACACTGAAGCCCGATGTTCTGTTAATAAGGTCTGCACCTAGCGCTGTACTGAGCAGCAGCCAAACTCAATGTACATGTTCAAAGGGAACATCACAGTGCTCCGAGATTGATCATGTAGAGAGAGTGGGTGGACCGGTGATGGTATTGGACTGGTCGTCACTGACTCACCACAAACATGTTAATATTTCCTGTACACACACACCAATAAGCCATCTGAACAAAGGTAAGCACTGTAAATCGTCTGTACTTATGTAACGGTTTTATAGTCTTGTAGCAACGTTATGTTCAGTTATGTGAAGGCCCTTAAAAATAGGTTTCTGTACACTAACGTGGAATAGTGGCAGGTGACAGGTGACCCTGATTCATGCACAAGTCACTTGACTTGTGGACTGTTCCCTGTTACATGATCTCCATTTACCCCTTCATTCAATCACAATTTATTCGTGAATAGGTCGGTAATCACCTTGATTCCTCTATTCATTCTTCTCCACGGTTTAGAGTATTTATAGAAATGTGCAGCACACCATTAAGCATTAATGAATGACAATAATACACATGAGCCGAAAGGGGAATTTAGACCCACTGGCACCGACAGTGTGTTTTCTAAAGCACTTATAGAGTGCTGTCTCAAGGAACAAATGTGTCACAAATTCACAACATCTCCGAGACGCTTGTGTCAATAAACAACCCACTCTCGCTCTCTCTCTCTCTTTTATTTTTCACACAAGTCTATATTTGTTTCTACTTGCACACCTTATGAAGCAAAAGGAGCCGTTCACATCACACAAATGTTCAACTTCAAATGTTCGATGCACTTGTGAAGAATATCCATGACAATCAACCTCCAGTTTGACTATAAGCTTACTAACTTCACAATGGGCAAAGGTTTTTGGATGGCAACAACTACTGGATGAAAGGATGAATCCCACTGACTTTGGTGAACACCTGATGTTTCCTTTAGTGCCAGCATGAGGTTTATATTTGTAATGCCATTAAATGTGAAGACATTCATGCTGCCCCCTCAGGAGGAACTGCAGTAACTTTGGGTCTCCCGTACTTTTCATTTTGGCCCATCATCAGGTCAAACATGTAATATCACCAATACTTTAGTTTATGACCATATACCTGCAAAACTAATGACATTCCCATCAGCCTCAGCTGTACTTTGCATTACGTTCTTATCAGCAAGTGTTAGCATACGGACGCGCTAAAGTAAGGTGGTGAACATTAGCACGTTGGCGTTGTTGTGAGCATGTTAGCATGCAGGTATTAAACTCAAAGCAGCACTGTGCCCAAGAAAAGCATCACTGCAACTTGATTCGAAAATGACTGCTAGCACTGGATTATTCAAGTGTGACTAATTATGCCAATGTTGTATGCAAATGCCACAGTGGCCCAGGGTTGAGGACTGCACTGCACCATTTTCTGGTATTCTTATCACACTACGTGGTAACCCCTCTGCCATCACTTTGTGTGAATAAACAAGAGGATTTTCTTCTTTTAAAACTTTGATTTAAAAAGAAATGGCGAACGTGTGGTAAAGGCAAATTTGCTGCTTTGAAGTTCACAAGCTTATTAAGTATATGCCCGAAGCAGAATTTAGATGGAGCTCCCATCAAAGACAAACATGTGCTCCTTGACCCTAGCTGACCACACTGCACATCAGCTGCTGCTTAACATCCTTGTAAAACAGGCTTCAGTTAGAAATTTAAATTTGATTAAGAAAAAAACACTTTTAACCTTCTAATTAAGGCATTTGTTTTTGCGGTCATTTATCATTGCTTTTCAAAGCATATTTAGGTAATCCCATGGGTATTCCAGAAAATGGTCAGTGGTTGTTTGTAACACGAAGGCTGCAAAATGTTTTCAAGTCAGAGATATCAAAACAGGCGTGCAGTGGCCACAGACCATTCATCATTTTATGTGACGGTAAAAACTTCAATTATGTCTTTACATATTTACTCACCGTGGTAACGGTAAGTGAGAGAGAAACCTCTAAAATGAATGAAGTAAGCTCCCTAAAACCTAAGGCGTTTTCTGGCTATTCTAGTGCCACAGAAGTTGAGAAAAGTTGAATAAAGCTGAATGAAACTAAAAAAGCATTCGGTTATTTGCCTCTGAAAAGATCAAAGCCTTTTAGGAGTTACTAAGTCTTGGCCTAGTGTAGCAATGTGGTCAGAAACCCTGCGTGTAATTATACCGTTCATCAACTCCACGCAAACACCACATCAACACATCACAGGCTATGTTCCAAAGTCATCTATGAAGGACACGATGATCAGTAAATCCCAGGGATCAGATTATTCATTGTTTGTATGAATTTCCTGCTGTGGGGTCAGACTACAGGCACCACTGTCGCTGACAAAGTAAATCAATAAAGCAGAGGGATTAGACCGTCATTTGTGTGAAGTCAGTCTCATTTTGGGATTATCAAGAAAGAGAACCTTGGACATAGAACAAAGACTGTAGCAGGACTCAAAGCCACAACACCACCAGCTCTCAGCACAGTTCCCAAACTAAAGAACATCCTCCCTTAAGGGCCAAGTTCAGATTATTGCATTATTCTTTACAATTCATTTTGCAGCATACAAACTATTCTCACACAGACCATTTCCACTTCAGCAGTTTTCTCTTGTTATGCCTGTGTGATTAACAGGCCAGCTAAGAATTAAATAAAAGTGCATAAAAATGCACTTCCCAGCGGAGCCTCTGCATCTCTGTGGGCTACAGCACCAACTTTGAACTTGTGTCATTGTTAGTGTTAATCTGACAGCAAACTTAATTAAAATACATCCCGAGTAAGACTGACGTGAAGTGTATCCTCAATTTAGAAAAGACCGTGGAAGAGAGAAAAGATTTTGGTGCATTAAAGGATCAAGGAGAACAAAATGATTTGCAGCTTGAATACAAATTTACTGTACGTCAGAAACTGACTGTCAGGATACTCTCTTATGGAGGGAAAAAACCTGAGACGAGTGTTTACTGTCAATTTAAATGGACACATTCGCGAAGAATTGATGTGCATGGCAAAAACAAAATGTCAGATTTAAGTGACATTTTAATTTCCAGTGTCGATGTAATAAAGCTAAATCACACTGGGCACTCCATGGAAATAACACTGTCAGAGAGCCCTTCGCCTCAAGCCAAACTCTTTTCTTCTTCTTCTTCTTTTGTCCTGTCAAAAACCCAATAAAGTCCAAGTTCAAAAACAAAACAAGGAGCCACTTTTAGTCAGAGGTCTTTAGACAGCCACTGAAAAGTCTTGAACATAAGGTGCACACGGTACATTAAGAATTTTATGACGCAAATTTACTGATGCATAAAGAGAAAGAGAGAGAAAAAAGAAAGACATAAAATGAATGCAGAAGGCTTTCACAACTCTCTCCAGGAAGTAGATGAGTCTGAGTCATGTGCGTATGTGTGTGTGAGGCAAATTCGCTACTACATTTATGAGAGCGAGGAAGCTTGAATCTAGTTTCTTCTGTGAGGCCGCATTGTTCTTTATACTTCAATCCTTGGTTGACAAGTAACAAGTACATAACAGCTCCTCCATGGCTAAAACAAGATTCCTGGAATAGCTCTCACACATCCTATGGGGAACAGAACTTGTCTCTTGCCAATACAAGTCTCTCTCACACACACACACAGACACACACACACAGTACAGCACATAGCGTCTCTTTGGGACTGAGCTAGCCTATTTTCTAGTGTAATATTAAGACTGATGGCAGCTCCTTCTCAGGACTAACCTAATCAAGTGGAGAATGAACTGGTCTGTGTACTCTGTGTGTATGTGTGTGTGCGCGCGCGTGCATGTGTTTTCATCATTGTGACAATGAGGCAGCTAGTGAACAGTGTTTCATGGACACCGTGTGCAAATATACATGCTCTTTTTCTGAACAATGGCCAGTCTGCATGAGCAAAATGGCCCAAGTGTGAGAGTGAGAAAATTAGGGATAGCATGTTTATGTCTGCATGAGAAAACAGAAATCAGGTACACAACAGAAATAAAGGCGTTTGTCCAGGCCTCCAGAAGGATCAGGAAGTTTTTGCCTTGTATTAAAGAGTTATGCTTTGATTTAGTTTAGTGGTTAAATAGTTACATATAAAGTAGACACTAAAATTATTAAGATTTAAGACTCGGTTTAGGGCTAGAACTAGAGTTATATTCCGTTTGAAGCCAGAAATAATTTTTTTTAAAAGTTTTTATTAGTTTTGTTTTTCCACCGCCTTTAATGCTGCAAAATTCTCACACCTCCAGTCATTTATTCCTAGTAGGAATCCAGCTGCGTGGTTCTTAAACACTGCCAAATACACAGACAGAGTGCTGGTCTCCTGCTAGGAAATTAACATCCCCAAAGAAGGGATCAACTGGCCTGTGTGAGATACACTTAACTAGTGCATCCCAATTAGCTAGTTATTTTTTTTTCTAATCCAGACAGTTTAAAATGTGCACTGGCCAGCCACAAACTGCAAGGGAGAACATTTGTTTTCCAAAGAAACTAGCTAACGACCAAGATGTCTCTGCGATGTCTCAGCATCTTGTTCTGTGGCAATTAAATCAGATGTGGTCAGAGCTCGTGGTGGGTGCTTCTGCCTAGGAAGAAATATTTGGCCGAAGCAAACACAGCTCACTACGTGGATTTGTGGTTAGTGTGATGATTGTAAAAAGTCAGCTTATACGATTTTGTTGAGTTTCAGTGACAGCTGCCAGTTAGCCATATTTCAGATTTAACAATGGAGGAGCACTGATGGCTTTGGATGAAAATGCATCACTTTGTTATACAAGTAGTCTGCCATTATTGAAGGGGGGGGGGTGTCTGTGCTCTTAATCTGTGCTGCCAGTTTGTGGTCTAGGAAACTAGAAATGAGGTCATTTCTCACCACCACCCAGAACTTACTTATTGGTGTAGTGTGCTTTAGTGTCATTACTGCTGCTAGATGCCAGGTATGTTGTATCAAAGTTTCAGAAATTTAGGGACAAGACTGCCCTAAAAAATAACTTCTTGAAACTAATCATTGCATGTGTGCCCTGACTCCTCCGATGGATGATGATGTATTAACTGCAGAGAATTAGACTTTTATATTCCGTATGTAAGCCTTCCACTTTTGAGATTAATGTACTTTACATCTGAGGTGTTATTTGAGGCTGAGGTATTAACATTAAAAATTAAGTAACTAGCTGTGAGCACATTTTAAGCATAAGCAATCATCTAACTTAACTTTCTAAAGAATTTCTGGCAACAACCTGACATCTTGCAAAAATTAAAACCTGAATTAGGTTTTAGATTCCATCGGTTACACGGATACAACAAAAATTCAATGATTACCAAGTATTTAAAGGCAAATTTAAAATACTACCTTCCTCCAGACCTATTTTACTAATGTACAGAAATAAGGAGAGTATGGAATCATGTCACAAGTCTCCAAATCCACAATTCAATTTGTCTTTCCATTTTAAGGTCAAGAGTCGATTTAAACTTTAAGAAAAATAAATAAATAAAACATAAGCTTGCAGATTTGTCTGGTTCCCATGGCAGTGTTAGATTATTGAGTTTTCAGCTTTCACTTACAAAACCAGATGAACGGTCTTTGTGAACCTCTACTTCAGATCCATACACTATTTGACATGTCTGGTGTGTGACAGAAAGATTGCATTTATTTGGTTGGAGCACCACCTGTAATTGCATCCTCACTGAAACTCTATAAGGAGACACTACAGGGAGCCATGGTAACCACATGCACACGTCACAACGCAGTCCTGTGCCGCTGGGTCAGCTGACGTCACATGCGCACACAAACAGATACACACATACATAAAAAGCAAAATGCGATGAGCAGACCTTGACGGGTGAACATGACATGCTGCGTCAGCGCTGGCCAAGCAGACACACACTGTACACGCAACTACAACAATCTGACAGCTGAGCGGCATTTGCTATGAGATGCTCATCACTTCGCATTGTCCTCATGCTGGGTTTGCTGACTGCAGGGCTGCTTAATGACATACATGGGCACAAGTCCCCCCCCTCCCCCAACACACACACACACACGCTAAAAGACACACACAGTGAAGGACAGCAGCTGACATCTGGTCTTAAATAGCAAACTCCAGAAATGACCACCTGCTTGTGGCTTAGTATGTGACAAGGACGATATACACAGTATTGTCACATTTGGTACACACATGCAATATGCATGTGTGCGTAAATGTGTGAACATTTACAGAGATTCTTCTTATCTGTCTGGTAAATTGAAAAGTTGACAAAATGTCTCTGAAAACAAAAAAAAATCCCCTATCTGTCCCCATTAGACATACAGTAATGGCTACTTGTCTGGTCGAAGTGTAAGTAAGACAGGACACTGCACCACCATGGGGATTCAAATCCCAGAGGGAGCCGTCCTTACTCAGTGTTCACTTTGGGTAACATCATTATAGCGCTGTTGTATGCTCACTGTCCCTGAACAGCTGGCGATGGCTTCCACTGTGTTTCACTTTTGGATGAACGCTACAAATGCAATGTGACCACCACCTTAATTAGCCATATCTATGAGAATAAAGTTTAACATGAGAACATGTTTTCTCCATCCATACTGGTTTTGGAAGGGAACACATTATAGTAAAATTAGAGCAAATAATGGGTTGTAGCAATCCACTTCTTTTTCAGCAGTAATATTAAAAGCAAGGCACGTGCCATCTCCTTTATGTTATATGGTTGTCTCATACTGCACTGGTAATATCAAAAAGCAGTGGAAGTACGTAGGCGTTCCAGTTGCAGATCAAATGTGCTTTTCAAAATCTTGCACAGGAAATCAAATATGTTTATTCAAGCAAAACAACATGAAGTTAAACCACTGAGTCTGAATTATCAAAAACTCAAAAGACAGAATGCACTGCCTTAAATCTAGAAATTAAAATTTTTAAGAACATGGTCAATTTCCCAGAGCTGTAAAAGACAACTGACAGGAGTGCTGGGTCATGAGGGCAAATCATAGCTGCTTATTGTAGCCTGGTAAGGCTCAGTGGGACCTCGGTTGGGTTAGGAGCGTTGTCAATGGTTGCAGAGCAAAATGTATTTGCAGGTGATTGGATTAGCCTTGAGAGCCACAAATCAAATACAGTGTCTAAGTCTAATTGGAAATTAGGTACCCCTTGTTGTTTTCGTCTTCCAAACCACTAACTATAATTTGCTAATTGGTCCACCTTCTTGCTACCTCGATTCTCAGTGGATGTGGCCCACACTAATAAAACTGAACTTGATAAAGCCTGAAACTGATTTAGGCTGGCTTCTCGGAGGCTATATATCACAGTGGCCTCCCTGCTGCTGCTGGTAAAACAGGTTGGTGGCAAAGGCTGGTAAGTTTCCTCTTTATTTACACTACATTGATTTTTTTGTTTATTTTGGTCGGGATCTGCAATAGCTGACATGATAAAGACTAAATAGCTGAGTGCCTGTGTATTCTATCAACCTTCTATTTGGCTTTTGGGCAAGAGGGATTAGAAATATGGGTATGTAGGTAATAAATGAATGTGTTATATGTCTTGCTTGTTGTTACATTTGCAGGCAGAGCCATTATGACTTCAACTGTGAACATAAGCTGGTGCAGGATGCTATTTTGACAAACATTGGAGCAGGCACTCCCACTCAGCCGTCTTTGTGTGTTGCAGCAAACACTGAAAAACCAATCTGAATATAGAGCCTCCAGTTAAATCCTCCTCCGGACAACAGAGCTACACTGAGAGACTTCATGTAAATCTCTTCGTTGTCATTCGAACGAAATGAAAAGAGGGAATAAAAGACAGCTCTGACTGACAGACAGAGAGGCGGAGAAAAGACACAACGACAGGAAACGAGACCTTTGCTGAAGAGAACAAGAGAAAAGTGAAGGAGAGGTGAGAGCGAGATAAAAACAGACGCTCCAAAGGGTTAGAGGGGAGGAAATGAAAGAGGCAGGGATGAGATAAGATGGGTGAACGAGAGAAGAGAGGAGAGAGGAGAGAGGAGAGGAAAGGAGAAAAGTGGAGAGCAGTACATGTGGAAAGAAGAGAGCTGGATTTGGTAAACAAGGGGAAGTGAGGGAGGTGAGAAGTGGAGGGAGGAGATGGGACTGAGAAAAGCTCCCAGATGTTTCTCAATGCAGCTAATCTGCATCCTAATAAGTGAGCAGGAAACTAATCAACTCATACAGTTCTGGCTGTCAGTCTCTCTC
>JAPMOB010237409.1:0-11362 GCA_029875015.1 Lepomis gibbosus
GTCGAGGCAGATGGTCGCCCACCCTGAGCCATGGTTCTGCTCGAGGTTTCTGCCTCTTAAAAGGAATTTTTTCCTTGCCTCTGTCACCTAGTGCTTGCTCTTGGTGGGAATTGTTGGGTTTCTGTAAATAACATCACAGAGTACGGTCTAGACCTGCTCTTTTATGAAAAGCACTGTGAGATAACTGTGATTTGGCGCTATATAAATAAAATTGAATTGAATTGAATTGAGATCTGGCATGATCTTTGTATGGTGTGGGTTTCCTAATGATTGTGATTTAATGTGACTTTTATGTGCTACTATACATAGTCCCCTATGTTAAACCCTAAAGCTGTTCTATAGCTCTCACAGTGTACTAGTTAGTCAAACTGCCAGGCAGTTTATTTGTCCATGTCTTTGCTCTGACTGCTTGTAGGTCTACTTATCTTGATCTGTACATGTTGCAGAGTGTACTTTCCAACAGCTGATTTATGTTTACATTTTTTTTATTCATGGGTCATGTGTTCCTATTCTGTACACTTGCGCTCATACAACATTTTTAACATGCATCCAGCAACAAACATTTAAATGTGATTTTAATCCCATGTGCCAATATAACTTTTTTTTCTCTTATGCCAGCAAATATAAGATTCAAATAATGCAACATTCATCAAAATGTGCAGTAAAGAAATAAACTGAAGATTGATAATTTGGCGGTAATTTGAAAGCCTACATAAATTGCTATTTTACAGCTATGACCATTACCTTCATATATGTTTGCCTACTAGAGTTACAAAGTTAGAAATGGTGGACTGTATTAATTTCTTTCATGGTAAACATGTTAGGCGGGGCAACTTTGTGTGGCACCTTGACACAATGTATTACACTATTCTGTTTCCCCAAGATTGAAGAGGATAACTACTCTTCAGGTGGGCAGAAAATTACATCACTGTTATCGAAGGACATACTGTTCTATGTTTGATGGGTAGTGATTTTGTCAGTGCTGATGAGCTACATTATTTGAAAGACAATGTGTTAGAAAAGATGAGAGTGATGCAGTAGATTGGTCTAATTAAAATTTCCACTGGGATTTGATTTCTTGCTTCTTTGTGGAAGCTTCATCTGTCACTCTCAAGGGAGCGCCAGTTAGCTCACCCAGTAGAGCTTGCACTCCATATGCAAAGGCTATGAGTCGTTACTGCAGCAGCCCAGGTTTGAATTCCAAAAAATTATTGATTGTATCTGTCATACCCAAATACCGGATAGACAGTGATGAAAACCTTTTGGTGTATATACATAATTTACAACCTTGTAGGTAGGGTAAAGTGCACGTGTGTGTTTGTAACTGATATTTTTGTGGGAGTTTTAGACCCTTGATTTGCATTTCCTCTGACTGGTTCTTAAAATGAACTTTAGGGTAGGACTTGGGTTCAATTAAAGTTGATTGTGGCTGAATCCCAGTCTCCATATACTCCTGGACTTTGGCATGCATTCCTGGTAAGTCTGCGAGGGCTTAGAGCTGTCCCACAGTCAAATTGCCAAGTGCATGAGGGCTATCTCGCAAAACGTTCTGAGCCCCTAATGTAGACTTTATGTAAGTACACATCTCTGTAGACTCTGCCTGAGGGAATAACCCACAGTTCATAGCATTTCAATGTTAAAAACAAGGTTACCAGGGAAAGCCTGGAGGCACTGAAAAAAAGAAAAACATGGAAGAAGTAACTACAAGAAAAATAAGTTTACATGCTGTTAACGCTGATTAAATTGATTTGTTTGAAAATTACCTCTCATCCACTCTGTATAATGTAAAAGCCTGGAATATGTTCAAATCAAGCAGTTGGATTCTTCAGTGCCTCGGCCGAAAAGAAAGTAAAATATTTTCTTTTTAACAAGAGTCCCAAACTCACAATTGTATGTAACATGTTTTGGTGTCGTCAAGGTAACATGATATGTCCCAAAGTGCTGTCCCATCGCACCATGTCCTCTCGCACTCAAGCACTTACTAGGTGATGTTTACTGTGATGGTTCAGGGTTTAGGTCTTTGGGTGGAGATTGGGGCCGGGCCTATATCTATATATATGTGTGCATGTGCGTGTGATATACTTAGGTAGGAGTAGGAGATTTTGTGAGGAAGCTGATGCCATAATTTCAGAGACGTCCTGTTGAAACGGAGAGCTCATTTGTCACATGTAGTCAGTAAGCTTTTATATGCTCACTTGGTGGCCACTTGTGCTGATGAAGCTCTTCGCTGCAACACTGGATCAGCTGTCCCAAGTTCAGGCGTTCATCTTCACCCACTGCACTGTGAAACACTCCTCTTGATAGCTTTTTACTGTGCTTTCAACCAATTTTATCAGCTGATTGGGATTGCTTGGTTGTCATGAAGAAACACTGCTATTAGCTCTTACTCTTATTAGTATCTATTATCAATTGCAGATCTCATACTGTATTGATGCTTTATTGGTGCGTGGATGACGTCCCTTAAACGTATGTCGCTATGAATAAATAAATGTAAATGTAAATGAATTACAATTCTCTAGTACACAATTGTTTTCCCAACTACGTTGTCGTGACGAATGCAAGCGTTGCCTGGTTGAGACCAGCATCAGTGTTGACATTTTCTATAGGCCATGTCTTCTCTTTAAAGAGTAATAAGATGGGGACTCTAATTGATTGTGGTACTTGTGAGTTCCATTAATGTGATGCTCTGAAGGAAAAGACAGCCTTGCTGAGTGTGATTGTGCAGTACCTCTTAGTTGCACCTCTAGCATCTCTGTTTGCGGTTGATTTGCGGTTGAACAGATAATACTTCTTTAGAATTATGGTAATGATGGAAACTGAATGGCCTCTTGTCTAGAGTTTTAAGTGTTCACTTCGCTATGGGTGGCCAGATACTGGGACATTTTGTAATGGATTTTTGTTATTCAGATGATCATATATAGTTAAACATTGTCCTTTGCAAGAAAACATCAGATGAAACGTCAACAATGTCCAGGCCAGGCTTTGCGGTTTTACCAGGGCAGTTTGAATAGCCTTAGGGAAAATGTCTGATGAATGATGATTTTTCTTCTTGTATCCCGGGACAGGCACTCATATTGATTTGTTATTAGGGATGCATTCTTACTTCATGACTACCTTACCATTGGTTAACATTTTTGTTATCCCCTCATGTAATTACACCATCATCCACCAAACTGACAACTAATGAGTTTTAATAGGGAGTGTACCCTTTTTTCATATATGTCACAATTATTTAAAAAATTATCTAACCATTATATTCAGGACACCTTTATATTATACTCACATCCACACATCATACTATTACTGTAGCCAAAACAACCCACCATGCCAAACAGCAAGTTTTCACACAAGTTGCATTTGAGTCTCTGTGACCCATTTTAAAGCAGACACTTTTTGATTTGCTATTGTTCTCAGACCCATAACTGCTCACACATTTCATACCACATTGTCAAGACGTTTTAGGACAAACATAACTAATTTAGCTTGACCAATGACTGTCATTACCACTGTATGTGACAATGCATCTGTAGCAGAACAGCTAAAATGGCACTAAGTTCACTATCTCCTCCATAACACAAAGGTTAGGTTACATACAATTACCATATTCCCATAGAAAAAAGTTTAAGGGATAAATGTTTTACCACCCAAAGGCCGAGCTTGGGCACCACTGTTACCCCAACAAAGCTTTGAAAAAATAATCACATCTCTAACGTAGATCATGCCTTAATGGAAAACTACTGTCCTCTTTGAACACAGTGGTCTAATGGACCATAATCAACAGTAACACTGGCCAATCACAACAAATAGTGTGTTGTGTCACTGTGTTATTTGTTGATGTGTTATCAACACTCTTTGGCTTCTTAAATCAGCTCAAATCCTCAATAACTTTGAGGTTTTAGCTAATGTTACCACCAGCCCACCAGCACAGTTCAGTCTTAGGTTCATGGCTTATTTTTAAACCTGTGGCACTTCTCACAATCCTTACAAGCTTATTTGTGAGAGAATACTCTGTAACTACTTATATCTACTTACATACCAATTTGGCTCCCCTTATTAGGAATGTAATTGGGAGTTTCTATGGCTATACAAAATTCAATAAACAAAAAAAAATCATGATATGTAATTGAATTTTTTTCCCTCATCTCTGTTTGTCACACTAAGACACTATTTTTAAGACAAGGATGTATCCTCCAAGATGAAAGAAGAAAGAACAACAAAAATAGCATTCAGCCCTTCTCAGTTTGGCAAGAACTCTGATGTCTTAACAAACACCCTGCTGTAGCTAAAGTAAAAGAGGGCTTTCACAAAAATGTTGTGGTAGGGGCAGGGTTTCTTTTTAAAAATACAACAATTTAATGAATCCTTTAATTCTAGTTGACAATAAGTCATTTGAAATAGTATTTGAAAATTTAGGAACCTTTTGTGCATACAACTGTGATTTGAAGAGTGAAGCCATCATGATGATATTGAAATTGTCATTGTCCTGTAGAATATGCAGTAAGTGCTGCTTTCACAAAATTAGTCACAGCCATAGTCAAAGTGGCATGACTCCATCCATCGTCAACCGCTTATCCTGCGTACAGGGTCGCGGGGGGGCTGGAGCCTATCCCAGCTGGGCGAAAGGCGGGGTACACCCTGGACAGGTCGGGAGTCCATCGCAGGGCCACACATAGACAGACAACCACTCACACTCACACCTAAGGACAATTTAGAGACACCAATTAACCTAGCCTGCATGTCTTTGGATGGTGGGAGGAAGCCGGAGCACCCGGAGAGAACCCACGCAGACACGGGGAGAACATGCCCCTGCCTTTTCCACACAGAAAGGCCAGGGCGACCAGGGTTTGAACACACGACCTTCTTGCTGTGAGGCGACAGTGCTGCACCACGTGCCGCCCAAGTGGCATGACTCTTTCATTAAAATTAAACACTTGTCTTTACTAAATTTGCTGCTATATTTTACAGTCACAGGACATTAACTACTAATTTTACTTGGATTTCAAATGTGTTTCTTTTTTGTTTGACTGAAAGTATTAGTTGCACATTTACAAACATTATAAAAGCAAAGGTCGACTCTGCTTCAGTCATCCTGTGTGTCCCTGTTGCCTTTTGTACTAGCTGCAAAGTATCAGGACCAGTCTTCAATCAAGATTTGATCTGCTCAATCATATGCTGAGTATAAAGCATACTCGATAATGCAGCGAGAGTGAGTGGGAGTTGTTGTGGACAACAATCGAGATCCACATCAAAAGAGCATGCTAAAAGAGATGCTGGGATGTTTCTAAGCTATACACACTCACAAACACGCACAGACCAACCAGGAGTGGGAGATGTTTTTCTCATACTGTACTTCAGCTTCCTCTGATCCCTGGTAGTTCTCCAGTTTTCTTTTTCCAACTACAAAACATCTCTAATGCTCCCCACAGAGCCCTACGCCTCCAGTCTCAAGGGGATCAGTCAACCCTTCACACTTTTAGTTCAGCATCTAGCACTTTCCAAAGTCCCCTCTTTCCCATTTACTTTTATTGTAAATTAAAAATAAATGAAGTTTAATTAACATGGAGTTATGGTCTCTGTGCATATATAGGACCAAGTGCTTGTTCACTGCAGTGCACAGTGAGGTAAAGATAATGAAAGTGAACAGTAGAAAAAAGGGAGTGGTTCAGAATGATTGCACAATGTGTAAAAGAACAATAGAACAGATGTAAAACACAAGGTAGTATGACACGTTGACATTTTCATCACCTAATTCTGGCCCTTCACTGTTTCTCCTGTTGATCCTCCATAGCCCAGTCTAAATCAACCCTCAGCATGTCTGTCTCAGGCCAGCACACTGCTTGACATTGTGTGCTCCTTGCTGAAGCTGAAGTCAGGTTAAGATCACAAGCTCTTCATTAGTATTCAGGTGTAGGAGAGCTCTCTTGAGCTGAGTGGGCCTCAACTTTTGGCCAAAGCCTGGCTCAAACAAAGATCTATTGAGAACTAGGAAGCCACAATTCATCATTCACATCAGTGCCATTCTGCAAATATTTTGGAAATCTGGCAAACCATGTTAATGCTACAGAGCCAGTGCACAATTATTAATAATAATTAATAGAGGGATATCTTAAAACCTGCTTGGCTATCACTAACGAGTGGAAGTGGAAAAATATCTTATTGTAAATTGGGAACTAACTCTTTAAATAGCAGGACATGGGCAGTTAGAATCTAAACAAAACTGTTATATTCTATTTTGATGTTACTTCTTTTGTCTTGAGCAAGCTGTGTTATGCAAGTAAATTGTATGATTATAAATTAGAATGTACATTTATTAAGTTTTTGCAAGTATATTGTGAAAAAGTCCTGCACATTATATTATCTAGCACCTTCCTCAATGTCATCACTATTGGAGTGTGTAAAAGCAGAGAGTCACAGAAAAAAACACTCATAGGAGAAGATTTGACTCTAATAATAGTCACATTTCTTCTTCTCAAGGTAAAAAAACCCAAAACATATTATTGTGGTAAAGTGGACTCTAACTGTGCAAAGGAAACACAAATCTCTTTGTATCAGGATCAGTTTATCTCTGTCCCAACCTGACTCTCATTTTGTTTTGAACTGGACCACATATTTGGTTTTAATTTGCTGCCTCAAAGTATGTCCTTTTTTTCTTCCCTTGTTTCCTCCTCTTGTCACCCTCTGCCTATTTGGTGTCAGAAGCTGAGAAAGCCAGTAAACCCACACTGTATTAACAGATAAATCTTTAGTGAAAAAACCTGCTGCAATCTCAGATGTTTTTGTCACTACTTTCCTTTTATTCCCCACATCCCACATATTTGGATTCTCACTGCAGCCTCAACCACATATGCACCCAGGATAATTATTTCAAACTAATGATGCCTGTAATAGGAATTTAGTTCCAAATGTGACTTTTTTTTCTCTTTCCTGACTCTCTTTATCTCTCTGTCTTACTACCATCTAAATTTAGAAAAGAAAACAGAGAGCAGCAGGACTTTTAAGGTCACATCTTCCATGAGTCTGAGTGACCTCTGGGTGAGGAAAGAGTTGAAAGATAAGTAAAGATTTGGACTTTCATGCTTCTAGACTTATCCTCATGGGCAACAAACTGCATTTCTGCTCCGATAAACTGCAGGCACTAAGGGCTGTTAATGTAAAGAGGGAGTTTCTTTTAATGCCTCATATTAGGATGAATAAGATAAGCCCTACTGTCTTTCTTATGGTGGTGATAAGCTTAGCCCAGGTTTACTCTAGCTGTCACCCTCTCCATCTCAAAATACTCTTTTATATAAGTAATAATCTCATTTCATATGTCTAAGGGGAACCATTTACCACTATGCAGGTTTTCCTTTGTAAATTTAGGGCTTTTGCTGATTTATATATATCAGTTTTTAGTAGTTTTTACATGCCCTTATGTGCCTTATCAAACTCCCTTATTGGATTTGCCAACCTGTCTGAATTATCATCAGTCTGAATCTTTTTTTGAATCAAAGGTAAAGTGAAAAGCTACGAGGCTGTCAACACACTACAGAAGATATTTACTCACACTGGCTGCAGTTCAGTATCAGATACACACACCATGTGCTTCTTTTGTCCACAGTGTATTGAAACTTACCTCCCAAAATGCTGGGCTGAAATGAGTAATGCCCCAAGCAGAGATTATATTGCTAAGGGGACGGGAAGAATAGTTTCATGTAAAGGTATTGGGATTTAGGGGAATGAATGGTGAGATGGGGAAACAGAGGGAGATAATGCCCCACTGTTGTGGTGATCTCTGAGACTAAGAACAATCCCCACGCATAAGAGAAAAATACAGGTTTATTGCCTGGAGGTTGTTGTTAAAGCCTGTGTCTGTTTGTATTGGTGTGGGTAGGGGGTGTGTACTCATCTCCTAGCAGAAAGTGCTTATAGCCCAGTAGCTTTTGAGTCTATGATGATGTATATTGGAAATTGACTAGTGTGGCTGCTCTGTGAAACGAAATGGAAATACCTAATTTTCTTTAATATCTGAAAGGGCACATGGCATGTTTCAATCCATTATGTTTAAATTGTACTTACATTTATTGCTGGTAACAATTTTCAAAAGCATACGATACGTTTTTAGATTAATTTCCTTCCTTTTAAAACCACCGGCTTTTCAGAAATGGCTTCTGAAAAGCCACTGACTAGTTTCCGGACAGACAGATGGAAGCATTAAAAATAAATTAGACTTTGAAGCAAACTCATTCACTGGTTAATGCCAGCAACATAAACATCCAGCTTGTTTATCTCAACTATCAGACTGGATGGAGTCAAGATGGTAATGTGGGTAGGTGGTAGTTAGACGTTGACATCAGCAACAGAACCAGCAGGCAACAGCACATTAGGTTTACATCAAGCATGCTGATTAGGGTTTGGCTCCAGTGTTAATAAGAGGTTCTAATGGTAGTTTTAAGCTTATTGATTACATGGAGTGAAAAAGGAGGTTGCCTTTTAAAATTAAATACAAAGAAGAAGTAGGACATGTTGAAGAGCAGAAGCCCAGAAATGTGGTGGAGAAGAGAATTAAGGAAAAGAAGAGAGTGAATGAAGTAATATTCTTGATTGAAGTTTTATTGAACTCCATTTTCATCAGATTGATGAAGTGCACGACTCGATCTTCCTTCATGTGCCATGTTAAATTCTTTCAATATAAGACAATAAAGTAATTAATTAAATTCTCAGTCAGTGAATGTTCTGTTTGACACATACATGACAAAAGTGTAATTTGAAACTAAAACTTTAACAATGTTCAAAAATAAAATATAAACAGGCATTTAATATTCAAAGTTGTGAAATATTTTTATAATCACCATCTTGGCCTGATACTTTCTGGCACTGTCCAGGCATCTGAAAGAGGAGGTCGTAAACCCTCTCAAAGATACAAGCTGCAATGTTGTTGAGGTCAGCAGGCCTATTTCTTTTGCCCAGAGCTGTTCTGTGACAGGACTGTGGTTGAGATACACATAGGAGGGAGGGATGTGCTGGAGATGGCTGTTTGTGGTGTTCAAACAAACACACTTACAAGTTTCTATGCCAACATTCATTTTAAGATTTTTTAATACAAAAAAATAACACCTGTGCCATGTAGCTAATTGTTAGCGGTATGGACAGGTAAGGCTTATAAATCCAAGATCACCTTCTGCTAATTCCATTGCCATACATTTAAAGCATCATGTACTGTATCTTGTTCATCTGCAGTTCTTCACATTGTATGATGAAAACAGCCAGTTCATGGGGTATTTCCTAATTTCATTTACTACTTGCGCTAATGCAAATGTATATTGAACAGTATGAGTTAATTTTTTCCAGAACTGATGCTGCCTAAACGACGTTAGCACTATGCTGTGTTATTGTCGCATTGAATGAAGACATGTCATAAACAACTGGCACAATGAAAATTTAACAAGAAAGTCTTAAACCGGAAATAGAAATAGCTTGCCTTCAAAATAAAATGTTTTTAACTGCCATTTTAAGGATAGCTAATCTTAAATAAACAAATGGTGCAGCCTAAATATTGAACATAAATCATACTTGTCATATTTTGTCCACTTATCCATACATTATTACTTAGAATGCTGTGATTCATGTAATGATTAATTTGTATAACTCATATATCAATTTATTTATTTGATCAAGGCTTCTTAGGCTGTTATATTGGGTGAACGTTAAAGGCTATACATAGTGTTATGACTTGTGATGAGTCTGACTGGTCAAAAGAGTTGATGTGACTTCACTCCTGCGGGTCTGTTGTCAAGGCAATAACACTACTACTCTATCCACGTAATGCAGGAACAGGATTAACAGAAGCAGCCACTCAGACCAAATACTGTATTCTTATATATTTAAAATTATATATATAGCCTATAGGCTATATATTTATAGAGTTTAGAGTATTTATAGTATAGAGTTTTAACCATGAGATTCTCTATGTGGTGCTTATGTTCAATCTGTTCTTAAAATGGGTCTCTAGCCTACAATGGTCATAAATAATAGGCCTATAATAACACATAAAACACTGCTTTCACTTTACAAGTCACTTTACTTTTTGAGAAATTAGACATTTTCTACCTGTGCCTGATATCTGTTGGCTGCTGTGACAATATTTGGCAAAGCTTTATCCATGGAGTCAGGGATATCCTGAGCTCAAATGTGCGCGTCGTTGCCAGAAATAATTTCTTTAAAATGGTTCCAGGAAACTTAGGTAATTTCTAATTAGGCTATTTATTTAATGTTTTTCAGCAACCCAATATCAAAGAAAAACATAATTTCTCCAGCATTTTAGACACATGTAACATGTTTTGTAGGCTACTTCCCAAAAATGTAATCAAATTCATTTTCTTTCCTACTTAATTAGTTGTGTTAAGACCTTGAAAACTGGATGTTCTCCCATGTGTAGCCTATCCTCACGCCACGTTCACCAAGTCCTAAAATTTAATAACTTATTGTAGCCAATGTGGTGATTGTATCACGTAGGCCTACAATTAATTAAATTTCATTTCGGATCACTGATACACCTTGTTTGATCAGCTCTACTGGTGTCGACAAGGGGTTACATAAGCCTTCGGAAGGGGGGGGGACTCTGACTGTTGTTTGTGCAAATGCAGCAAACAGCAGTCTTGAGTATTCGGCCTTCTTGTAGACCCTGAATGGAGTTCTGTATGGTGCTACAGTAGGGGACTCCATAGTTCTGCTGGGAGACTTCAACGCGCATGTGGGCAATGATGGAGATACCTGGAAAGGCATGATCGGGAGGAATGGGCCCCCTGATCTGAACCTGAGTGGGTGTTTGTTGTTAGACTTTTGTGCTAGTCATGGAATGTTTATAACGAACACAATGTTCGAGCATAAGGATGCTCATAAGTGTACATGGTACCAGAGCACCTTAGGCTTAAGATCAATGATTGATTTTGTAATTGTTTCATCTGATTTAAGGCCGCATGTTTCGGACACTCAGGTGAAGAGAGGTGCAGAGCTGTCAACTGATCACCATCTGGTGGTGAGTTGGGTCAGGGGGTGGGGGAAGACTCTCGACAGACCTGGTAAGCCCAAACAGGTAGTGCGGGTGAACTGGGAACATCTGGAGGGGGCCCCTGTCCGTGAGATTTTCAACTCAAACCTCCGCGGAGCTTTTCTGGCATCCCTGTGGAGGTTGGGGACATAGAACATGAGTGGGCAATGTTCAAAGCCTCTATTACTAAAGCTGCAGCGGAAGGCTGTGGTCTGAAGGTCTTAGGTGCCTCAAGGGGCGGTAACCCTCGAACACAGTGGTGGACACCGGTGGTCAGGGAAGCCGTCCGACTGAAGAAGGAGGCCTTCTGGGATTTGTTGTCTCGGAGGACTCCGG
>JAPMOB010237412.1:0-15491 GCA_029875015.1 Lepomis gibbosus
CTAACGATGTAGCACGTCGGCTAAATGCAGTAAATGTACCGTGATCATGTAACGAGCGTGGATTAGTTCAACCAGCAGCTCTCACTTTGCCTTTTTTCGGGAGTAACTAACGTTACTGTGTTGATATGCCGCTGTCTCGCTGAGCTGAATGAAGTAACGTTACGGCGCCGATCCGCCTCTGAGACGGGAACGTTGAAGTAACAGAGCCTGAACATGTTTGAGTGAAAAGCCACAGCCTGCATGCTGCTGTTCCTGCGTTTATTGCAGGATTTCTGTATGAAAGCGGTTGTGTTTCGGATTCTGCTCGCTCATGAGTTCAAGCGAGCACGCGTACGAGCCATAGACTGTATATAAAAAGCACACACCTGGTTGCAATCTTAAAACGCATCGCTAGTGGCCGCTGGAAACTACATAATGCCCCTTTAAGACAAGTCTATTTAAATAATTTAAACCTGGCTGCAGTAACTTTTTGGCCACTCAGAGGCAGCAGAAACAAGCAATGACTACTATGTTAGTGAACAGTTGGCTCTGGCTTTTTAAAGTGCCCCAAAAGTGTGGTCTGCCCTCACTGAAAAAAGCATCCAGACGTCTATAGCCCACTCCTCAGGCTACAGGCTTGAGGCTACATTAGGCGCTACACACCTGAATCTCCAATAAAGCTGTCACATTGTATAGTCAGTAATTTAGGCGCCATGTTTTAACAAGGAAGAAGAATGTGAGAAATCAAAAAGACAATGTCCTGGTTCTGTTATAGGAGTGCAATTCTAAATTTGTGAAGCACTTTCATACAAGCAAAAATATTCAAGTCTGACCCAGTTAACTTCCAGAAGAGTAAAATGTAAGCAACAGAGAACCATTATACACTTAGTCACTTAATGCGTCTGTTAGATAGCTCTAAGGACATCGTCTCAATAGTCAGCAAGACTTGCACCTTGACTTGCAGCTGGCTTTTCATAACTTGTGACTACTTGGACTTTCCCAAAAAGATCTAAAAAGGGCTGTTGTTGTGCTTGTGTTTTGGGCAAATTAGGGCCAGATTTCCCAACATTTCAAAACCCCATTTGCTTTACAAAGAAGATGCTTTTTCACTGTTTTCAATCTTTTCTTGCTGGAACTTGTTGGGTCTCCATGTCACTTTACCTCTCACAAAAAACTGGACAGCCCACTGTTCTTGTTCCACATATACACTGATCATCTGTACAGCGATTCGGCAGATTTCCTGCATGCAGCACACGCTGTAAAATCCAGTGACCTGTAGAGGTCAACGCACTTGAGCTGTGGAGAACCATCACATATTTAGACGAGCAGTTCCAGATCAACAGTTCTCTCTCAAGTTTATTTTGCTTTAACATTTTTTTGTACAAGAGTTTCATTTAAAAAGACATCTTCTCCCCAGTCAACACAGAAACACATGGTTGCACCAGGCAAGCAAGTCATAACATTGTAACATTCACAGACCTGCTAATGCGATTATGAATTACAGTGAACTTATCTAGTTATACTTGTCTACATCACTACTAACACCAAAAGAAATGGACAATACCAACATATTGTTAGCTATTAATATATGAGACACCTTTTTCTTAAAAACAAAAGGCAGTGTTTTAGTATGTTTGTCCAGGTGAGGGAATCATTGTCATATAAATATGTTGGCAATAAATAATAAACCGATCTATCCTCTTATACTGATATTAAATATGTTTTACCCATCAACATGTCAGCATAAAATACTTTCAGACAGCAACACTGTCATAGTTTCAGTACATTTAAAATATTTAAACATACATTTTAAAATATTTAAAAATTAAAAGCAGCCGAAAGCAAAAAGCTGGAAGTCTAACCACTAGAGCAGGATACCACAGGAAGAAACCCACTTCTAAAATAACTGTCTCAAAGCACATGTTTTAATATTAAGACATAATCTTACTGGGTACTAGAATAGAAATATTTCACACATAGTAAACATTTGAAAATACGCAGTAAAATACTGTTTAGAGTGATGGGATCTCTAGGAAGAATAATGCAGTGTATAAAAATGGAGTTCCTGCCACCTAGTGTCACATTTTGCTTTTGCAGTGAAGGACAAGACAGCCAGATCCACACGCCACAAAACTCACCAACACAAGTTTTTAATGAGAGAATTACTCTGCCATGGATTAAACTTTGTTAAAGGTTGTTTGGACATGCTTCAGCTGCAAGAACAAGACGGCGTATTATTCACAGACAGATTACAGCTCTGCAGAGAGGACTGCTGCTGACACAGAGCTAAGGAATCTGTGTGTGAGTGTATGAAAGTGTGTATGATTTACTGGAACCTCCATCCCCTCAGATGACACAGTCCTCACTTGTTGGTATTGGGATAGAAGGATTACTGTTTTGTATAAATATATATCAGTATTAACAATAATTAATGTGACAGGCGCTTGACAAATTTCTTTAACCCTTTTATCCCAAAAGTCTCCTCACGCTCATGGAAAGTTACAGTACTCGTTAGTGCAGGTGGATTTTCAGTCTGAAAGTCTGACATAATGTGACCTCGAAGCTGTTGGGACACAACTCTGCATTTGAAAACCATGTATCAAAACTTTTTAGGAGCTAAGACTGTGGCAGTAGTTTCTTTACACATAAAGCGGTTTATTTTGCTCAAGAATGAAACACAGAAACACTTAACCCTTCATTTCAACAGGGGAAATTGCAACTACCAAATTTGAATTTAACCTGTTGTCAACAGGTTCATTGTCAGGGAGGTTTCATTAGCAAAACACTGATAGTAGATTGATAGTAGCAGATTACCATTACTTTATTATTTTGTCAGTAACTCCCACAACCTTCTGTTCACAGGCTTCTGCAGTTTTACTAAAGAAACAAACAACAGAGATGAAACAGTCTCCACTTGTTTTTAAGACTGTGTTTACTGTTTTATTTAAAGATATGATAAAAATATTTTGACTTGTAAAAGTAGGAACTGTACATGTGTAATTAATAACATCAAAGATGGCTGCACTGTAATCAGGATCATGGTGTTAAGCCTGGCTCGATGGAATTGGCTCACTGGGACACTTAAACACAGTAGAGCCTTTGTTAATGATATTAGTTACACATGTGCTTACTGCTACAAAGTGTCAGAATGTGTTCAGTGAAAAATGTCTGGAGCCTCATAAAACAAAAATATAAAAACAAGACTGTAAAGAAGCTACATTTGATGATAAAAGTATGACTGTATAGGAGTTTTGTATGTCATTATATGGGTAAAGCAACACATCCACACACAGACGCATACACACTCTGGCATGAAGGTAAATTAAGGTATTATTTAACACTATATTTAAATCTTTTTTAAACACATGCTATCAGTGTATGAACTATGTAATTGTCTGTATTGTTAGCCTAAGCTATGTGTGTCTGTACATCTGTTGTGCAACAGTAAATATAATTTGGACTACAGATAAACAAATTGAAGTTATTATATGCTGAATCACCCTCAGGATGAATCAAATGTTTGTCTTTCTGCTCAGCAGCTCTGAGCACTGCTGCCAATAAATTACAAAACTTCTGGAAAAGTCCTCAGGCTCATGTCAAGTAAGGAAGAGTTAAACACCACTATAAAGAGAAATTGCATTTGGATTTCAAAATAAAAGCAAGTTTCTTTTGTTTTTTACATTAATAGTTTTATATTAAGTAAAGCAATTCAAATAAAATATATAAGCTAGTCTTAGTGAAATGAAAATAATGTTGTGTTCTATTGACAGAAGGCCAAGCCTTTAACTAGATATAGGTACATATATAGTTATAGCAAAATAAGATAATATACACTATTATTTATATTTCACATAATTTACAATACATACTATTGTGTGAAACCAGCACAGACATAACAGGATATACTGTACAGGCACAGGCTCCTCTTTTATCAACTTACTGCAAAATGTCACTATTTTTGCAAGATATGATCAATTAATTTAAAAAAAATCAATTACATACTGAAAATATTTTCGTTGCCTCTACAGTTACTTTCCAAAAACATCTTGAAGATTTCATCAAATGTATTATTCAGTCATGAACAGTTATTATATTACTACAACTGTTATTTCACATGTCCGCTTAAAACTATGATGTTATAAGTAAAAATATTATTGATAATTGTTATAATATGACATGGACAAATGTGTTATCATAAACTGAGCATTTTTTACTTGATGAAACTAACTGAATGTTCTGCAAAGATATTGTGTTTTGTAAACATACCTGAGGCTTTTTTAAAGCAAATAACAAGGCCTTTTGCGTAACGATTCTTTGCCTTTCTTTTTATTTATCTGACCTCTTTCTGAATTCTGTTATTTCCTCCTTCCATTTTACTGGATACTTGTCAAAATAAAAAAATTTCATGGTGGGATAATCTTCTTAAATCTGTTTTCCATTTGCACTGATACACCTACAGGACCCTCAAATTTACAAGTGAGGCACCGATGTTTCTAAAATGACCCTGCAATTAAAGGAGTAGGTTGACATCATGGAAACATATGCATATTGGCTTTCTTGCCAAGAGTAAGTTAGATAAAGGTTTGAGACCAGTATGAAACTACAGCCAGCAGCCGGTTAGCTTAGCTTAGGACAAAGACTGGAAATGGGCTAATAGTAATCTGGCTTTGTCCAAAGGAAACCAACTCTGCCTATCAGCACCTCCAGCTAGTTAACACATCAGACTCAGATGTGTTGTCCTGTGTAGCTGTAGGCCTATTTATATTTTTCCTGTAAATTGTTCACTGTAAACTTACAGAAAAATTTACAGGAAATGTAATGTGGCCTACTTGTACATTGAGATCAACTGGAGTGGAATAGTATAATATTATATATTATGTATTATATATTGTATAGATTACACAATAGTTTTATTTTATTACTTATAAATATATATAATATAAATAAACCAAACTGACCATGACTTTCTGGAGTCCCAGTTGGTTGCGCAGCTGCTCAGAGCAAAAGATTTTGCCAATAGTCTACATAAAAATGGCGAATTGTCTTTTTTAAACTTTGTTTAGGTAAAGATTAATCAAATAATATATCAATCTTTAGAAGTGCGGCTAAGCTTGTTTTGTACCTTTGGACAGAGATAGGCTCATTCTTTAGCAAAGCAAAGGATAGCTAACATTAAAACAGTGCAGATAAAGCGAAGGAGAAGATATGCTGCTATTACTATTCCTTTGATAACTTTAGCTACAAGATTTTAATGCCACATGAGAAAACACAGTTACCATGTTTACCACAAATGGGAGTTTCTGTCCAAACATTGAAAGAAACGTTGGGGATACAGATTTATTTTGAAGCCTAATACAGGAAATGATCTTTTTGTGCTGCAGCTTGACAGTAGCTGCGGCGGGGCAGCGTGTTTGGTCAGTAAATCACATGTCTGCACCATCCCCGTTATCCAGCGGTATAAATACGAGCCGCAGAGAGACAGAAGCAGCTTCAGACGGTCTGGAGTCTCAGGAAACAAACAGAGGTGAGTCAGAGGGGCTTTGATTTAATTTTTTTTTTATTTCAGAGTCTGCAGCTCGGGGATGCTCAGAAGAAATATTGTCTATTTAAATACAAAGTATGATAACAGTTTTATAATGATAAATTAGTTCAAAACATCAGCTGCAGCTCCCTGGTTAGACTTATTGAATGTCAGATTTCAAACATTTCTTACTAATTTATAGGCTATATTAAAATTTTGGTCCCTTCAGTTGTTTTTCTTCATGCAGAAATGCTGACTGTATGACTACTGTTTGTATTGCTTACTCATCGGTGTGACCTCCATCTTTGGAGCAAAACAACTGGATTAGGGTAGATGGCGTCATACTTCAGGTTATAAACAGACTCAGCTGCAATGCTAACTGCAAAACAGGAATGTAAACATGTCTGTTGCTTTGTCTGTGTGACACTGCTGACAGTGTTGAGTGAAGGAATAGAGGAGACTTGCAGGTTTGGCTTTAAAGGCAGTTAAAGAACATTCACTTGTAATATTCTCATAATTGTGCAAATTTGCTGTAGAATAGCTATGTTTGTTATATGTGTCCCCAAAATTACTTTTTTCCCTACATTTTCTTGTTTATAACTGACCTTAATTTCTCCATTACCATATGACAAGGGAATCCGTTGGGTGCAGAAATCCCCAAACACTTAAAATGAGGCCAAAAGGAGGCCACATGTGCCAGTGTCCCATTTGTTGTAAATGGAGCACAGATGATCCAGATTAGTTAATTGTACTTTCTTATTCTGGCACTGGGAAAGTCGTTTGAGCTTCTGATAGAGAGAATGGCACAGAAGCAGAAGGAGCATTAATTAATAGTAAACACAAGCATCAGCTACTTATCAACTGATGTATAAATGTTAATACAACAGATACAGATACAGGTATAGGCTTAGAAACAAAAAACAGATAAGGAACTATTTAAAATAAAATTTAAAATAAAATGAATTAGAGAAAATTACATTAAAGCTATATACAATCATAGTATACAACACAATATATGCATTACAGTACATCAGACTATATTTATGAATTGTGCAAATTTTTGTGCAAAGATATCCAGTAGTGCAACTCTGACAGTTTTGATGAAGTACATATCATACGTAATATTATATATTATATATAATATAATACGTATAGAACAAGAGAGAATGTAAGAATGTATTAAAGAGTTGTTGCAACTAACTAACTGATTATTTTCATCAATTCATTGTTAGGTCTATAAAATGTCAGTTATTAGTATAAAATGTTCACCACAATTTCCCTGAGGCCAAGGGGACGAAATATATAGATATAAGATAGATACTTTATTATCATAAACCACAAAAAAACAGGCAAGTATTCACATCTAGAACAAGTACAGAAGCTGAAACCAGTGTTTTGTCATTTTTGCTTAAAAACTACTAAAATGAAACGTCTTATATGTAATATATTGCAGTATGTGTAATTTACATACTAAACAATAATATTCCAATGCTATGAAATATTTACTGTAATGAAATGAAATATTATGATATAGTATATACTACAATATAAAAATACAATAATAACAATATAATGTAGTATTGTTATACAGTGATATCTATATATAACTTTATATATGGACTAAAATAAGCCCCTCAACATGATGCAGATGTGGTTGCCTGAAAAGACAATGTGTTTCATAGTGGACAGATGTTTTACATAGCACCACATTTCACTATGCAAGGCTGAACTTTCTGGAAGGTCTTGCAGGCAACATCTGGACTGAAGGCCTGTTGGTCGGTTTGCATTCTTTGGTTGTGTAATCAGGATCCTGCAGCTGCTATTGAGCAAATAATGCAGCTCGACTTGCGCATTGTAAATTATTTCTCCTTTCTTTTCTTCTTTCCTTTTTATTTGTTTAACTTTCTCTCTGTCAACCGTTCTTTGTTTGACTCACTCTGGCTTTGTTTTTTTTACCCTCCTCAATGTTTCTCCTCTCTCTCTGCACATCTACTTTTTTTTCTCATTAACAAAATATCTCGCTGTTGGCAGTGATTCCCCGTTTACAAACCTTCTAGTAACTGGCATGCTGTAATTAAGCAAGAGGTTTATTGTCACATGGATATTGACCCCATTGTGTAAGCTGCTGCAGGAGAAAGTGGGACTTTTTATTCCCCTGGTGGGCGTCCTGTCCTGCAGGGTTTGGAACAGTTGGTGACATTTTGTTCCGTTTTTCACTGCAGATTAAAATCAAAGATATTTGTAGTGGGTTTATCATCAGTACATTAACTGTGCTAAATAATAGTTTTATTATGTTTAAATTGTATTAGGGATCGAAAAGTTTCAAAAGGCACCAAATATGACAGGCTGAAATTGGGGAAGAGTTTACTGGTCAAAATGATGCAAAGAGCATCCATAATAATTCAACTTGATTTGAAAGTGCAGCGATAAAAACATGGAGTACAGCCTCAATGAAGTTTAAAGAAGCCAATACTGAATAATCTGTGTGTGTAACCATCAGACAATGTAGAATAAAATGTGGAAAAGTGTGGAAATTGTATGTTAAGAGGTTAAATACCAAAGTAATGTGAAAGTTATAAATGCTTTGTGTTGATTGGACAGCTTTATACCAAATATAATGCAAAAACAAGATGCTGTACATTCTGTACTTTGCCCGTTTCCATAGGAACAGGAGATAGTGGGCGAGCAGGTGACTGCACAAACATCACTGAGGAGGGGATGAACAAGCGCTTACTAATCTAAAAAATCAAGTTACATAAGATTTATTTTGGTTTCATGACAGTAAACACAGCAAACAACAATATGGGTCAACAACATCCCTCTTAACTTGGATGATATAATGACCTACTAAAACTTAACTAAATGGCCAAAAGTATGTGGCCACTCCTGTATTTAAAGCTGATATGATAAATATTTTTACATTATATTATATTTTTATCATTAATCAATTAAATGAATATGTGTCATATAAAAGGGTCGAATAGTGAAAGTGCTGTTCCCCTCAGAGTGTTTTAGCATCTTTCAGCTCATTGTTGTTTTAAGGCCTTCAAGTTTACCGTTTTGGTTTAGTTTCAAGCCTGCCATCAGCTCTGTTTCCAGCGACAGCATCAGGCAACTGTTTTCAGCTGAAAAACTCTGATAAACCCCCTGCACGCTTGGTGAACATAGTGGAGCATTTCGCAGCTGAAGAGCCAGATATTTCCCTCAGGAGTTGGTGGAGACCAAAAACAGAGCTAAAAGGAGAGTGAATGTTGGACTTGCATTCACCAAGTGGACAGAAACACAACTCTAAACGAATGATAATGTTTCTCTGTGTATGCTAGATGTGAAAATAAGCAACTGTTTGCTAAGTTCACCCAGCAGCATAACATAATTGTGATTGGCTCCAGTGCAAATATTTTTCTTGTGCCCCTCGCCCCAAAAAGCATGTTCTTGTACAGACAATAGGTACAGACACACAACAGTTCCACACAATTGCAAACCATGATCAGCACCACGGACAGCAGCTGAAGTGCCAAACGCAAATCTAGCTCAGAAATTCCACCGACTCCGCCTGCGCCACCATTTTGTTCTGTCCTCAGAAGTGTTTCAGCTGCCTAGCGTGTAGCCTGCCCACAATATTGTTAATTTGTCATTTTTGTGCTTCTACTACCTTCTTCACAGCTCTCTGTGACCTTGTTTTGTTCCGTCATCTGCACACCTGCATATCCAAGGAAGCATTTCAGAATCCGAACATTTTGCCTGCTTGATTTTGCTGACATGTTTAGATTTTGTTGATTTTGGTAATCAGTACTTGCTTTTTGTGCTTCTACTATGATTAAGTAGGCTACATACTTAAATGGTTTCTTTTTCAGTGGACAGCCTGCCCTCGGCTCAAACCTGCTCTCTCCGACTATCAAACAACCAAAATAGCTTAACACTAGCATGACGACGACCTGCAACCTGCAATGTATCACATCCTATTACCATCAGTTAGCTGTTACCAGACGTTATAGGGTGCTATCTCTTATTTGTGCCTACTAGTATCAGATTTCCTAACAAACAATGAGATAATAAAACAGAGCTGAATCTTGGGATGTCGTGAAGCTGCACCTTAGTATAACTTGTATAGCACTCGGGCGATGTTTGTGTTAGTTGTTGTTAGTTGTTGTTAGTCTGTTGATGTTGTTGGTCTGACGTATGTATTTATGTGTGTAGCTATCTAGCTAACACAGTATGAATGAAGCAATGACCCTATTCGATCACAATCCATGTGGGAATTGTTACTGTCCCTCTGGGCCCCTATAATTAGCTGGGCCCCTTTTGCACTGGCGGTACTTACGCCACTGAGTTCACCATCAACTTCATACAACATCAGTGTTGTATTTTATAGCTTGTTTCTGCTGTCACCAAATTATTGTACTTCACCCTCCTTTGTCTCTTACAGCAGCAAATTAATAATGAAGGTTTTAGAATGAAACTTTCAACATTTGTCTACAGTGTGCATGCTATGTGTTTTTCATTCTACTTTTAATGACTGGCCAACTTCCTTTTGCACATTAAAATAATGTCATTACTTTGCTTGACAATGGCAGATAGATTGGTGCACATCGTCATGCACATGCACATGCTCTCTATTTGGAGAAAAAGGGAGGATTATGTCTGGCAGCAGAAATGATCAACAGAGAGTAGACCCACAGAGAGAGATTTATTCTGGCTGAGAAAAGCTGCACAGAGAGAAGAGAGGGGCAGCCCATCTGTCTGATGACTTTATCCCTCTGTCTTTATCTCCTGTTGAAGCTGTCAAAATCGAATACACGGGCAGCTGACCAAGCAGCAGAAAAAATGGGCAAACAGAGAAAGAGCTTGCTTTTCTCTTTATATAAGGCTTTTGAAAGGCACAGGTGGTCAAAGTCACAGGAAATACTGATCTGAGGTCAGTTCGGTGATAATGTCCTTGCTGATGGTTTAGTGAATGAAACTGGAGACAGGGGAAATGATTCATTCAGCAGACATGAGTTTGAATCATTTATTAGTATTGATCAGTGCGGTTATTTTTATGTCATGCTCTGTAAAACAGCTGAGCAAGCATGATCATTTTTTACTGCGTAGCTCTGTCAGCTTTCTTTACAGCTCATGTCGCCCTCTCGTGGACGTGGACGGACAATACAACAACGTTACAACAGTCAGGAGGAGTTTGGACTAAATCTCTGTGTTCATGTCTGATGTTTTCCAGGTTTTTTTCTCATCATTGCCTGCTGGCCCTGTGAGAGTCAGAGAGGATGTTAATGATGATGATGATGATGAAGAAGAAGGGGTCGAAGTCTCTGGCTGCTGTGACCCTACTTCTGGCTTCAGTCAACTGCATCGTTCTTCCTTCAAAAGAAGATATTACTGGTAAGTATTGCTGCATCTGCTTCAAACGTTAAAGCCAACTCCTTCAAACCCTAATTATAAAAATAAACAAATTTATGTTTGAGTATTTTTCATTTTTATCTGTGGACATATTCTCTTCTATCTAAAAGTCTGGATAAATTAAACAAAAGTATCTCAATGGATCTCAGGATATCACTATTAATAATTATTATTATTAATTACAAAAATATATATTTTTGTAATTTGTGTGAGCAGGTTCTTTAAAACCAAGTCACCTTCTTTGAAATGAGTAAAGTTTTTGCAAAAAAATAGAATTACTTGTATTGCTTTTACGATTTAATGAAAATGCTTAAAATTGAAATTAGGTCAAATGGCAGTGCCAGGTGGTACAGAACAGAATAAAGGGACATTTTACTTATACATAATATTACATATACTGTAAATAAACTTGTACTTAACAAAAAATACCCTCCATATATTTTAGAATTTCCTTTGTAATGAAAAAATAATCAGTTCGGTCAAAGAGGTAGCCTGTTGCATGAATCCACACCTGCAGTGAAAATGTGATACGTATCATTTTACAGAGCTCTCACTCCAAGGAGTGAAGTATCTGGATAAACAGATTGAAAATGCCATTAATGGAGTGAAGGAGATGAAGAGTTTGATGCAGAAATCTTCCGAGGACCACAAGAAGTTTGTGGATGCCCTGGAGGGGACCAAGCTGCAGAAAGAGGTAGAAACATGTTTGTTTGAGACATCAGCAATGACAACAGACTGAGACACTGTTTCTTTATATCATAAAATGGCCTGATAATCAATGGATTTAAATTTCATTTTTCAAACATGATACTTTTGTGGTTAAGATATGATAAGATATGGGAAACAAATTGGCTTATTTTGTCCCAATAAAGTTGTCTACTGATTGATGAAGAGTTTTTTCTTGTTTGTTTAAAGATTATTGTTGTTGTCTGGTCATCATACAGTCATTTTTTTCTAACCTTAGAATCTCAAACCTTGAAAACTGTTTCACTGGCATTTCATCCCGAGGAAATGTGATGCGAAGATAATAACTAGCAATGAACGCTAAATTTAATGATCCCAGTAAAGTAAAAGCCTGACTCTTCTTCAAGCTTTGTTTCTGTTTCACTGCAGGAAGCGATCCGTACAGCTCAGGAGATGGAAGCCAAGCTGGAGCAGGAGGAGGAGATCTGCAATGAGACCATGAAGTCTCTGTGGGAGGAATGTAAGCCTTGTCTGAAGAACACCTGCGTTAAATACTACTCCCGGACATGCAGCAGTGGATCTGGACTGGTGGGACGCCAGGTCAGACCATCACATGCACACACACATATATACTCATAATAGATTATTTATATCAGCCTTTGATTAAAATCCATATCAATGGCATCTTCTATAATGGATATTATATAATATATATTTAAAATAAATTATATAATGCAGTTTCATTGATTACTTATTGCTTTGAGAATTAATCAGTATTTCTGGTTCTTGATGTAAACCACTTAAACTAAAGTGACAGTCATGCAACTTTCCTTTTAACACGTATGCATTTTTTAACAAGTATGCACAAATATGTAAATTATGAACAGTGGTGGAGTGTAACTAAGTACATTTACAGTACTTTGAGGTACTCAAATTTCTTCTCGTGCCACTTTATGATTTTACTCCACTACATTTCAGTGGGAAATTCTGTACTTTTTACTCAACTAAAATTATTTTACAGCTTTAGTTAGTTTACAAATTAATATTCTCACACACAAAAGAAAATGTACAAGTAGAGCTGAAACAATCAGTCAATTTATTGATTGACAGAAAATTAATTGCCAACTACAAAGTAATGTGAAGGTGTCACTTTGGGCTCTGGGAAATTGTGACATAATTTTTCATTATTTTCTCAATTTTCAGAAACCAAACAATCAATTTAGTAATTGGGAAAATAATTAGCAGATTAATCCATAATAAAAATAATTGTTAGTTGTAGTTCGATATAAAATAGATTAAATCAGCTCCACGTCCACCAACTACAACAGTAAAATTCTGCTTTTTACAAGAAACAAACATATCATTCATATGTGAAGTGTCATATTTAATGATACTTTATGGCACAAATACATCAGCCCTCAAAATCCTACCAGAAACACAAAACATGAAACACAATCACTCCTACCACAACACTGTTTCCCATCCTGCCTCTCTCTTCCTCACTCTTCTGATGAGATGATAAGTTAAAAAGTAAAAATAGATAGATCTGAAATCAAATGTTCTCCTTGTATCTGCAGCTGGAGGACGTCCTAAACAGAACGTCACCCTTCTCCATCTGGATCAACGGGGAGAAGATAGACGTCCTGGAGCGTGAGGGACAGCGGCAGAGCAAAGAATTCAAGAACCTGGAGGAAAAATACACAGTGATGGCCGACGGCGTGGACAGCATATTTACAGACAGCATGAAGGTACTTTTTCAAAAACAAAACAAAACAGCCAACTCCTTAGATTGTCTTTTAGTACAACCGGCTGCTGAACAAGACATTTTTAGGCGACCACAATGTAACAATTAACTTCCATGAACTGAAAACATGTCAGCGTGGCTCCACCCGAAAGCATGCCCTGCTTTATCATGTATTTTACAGTAATGGGACAAAAATTAATATCATGTTGTATTTAAGTAGACTTGTAACTAGCGATTGAGACAATATACTGATTAGAAAAGTGTTTACTGAGGTGACAAATCAAGTGAGAATTAGGTAAGGAGCCTAAAAGTCATAAAAATGTTTAAGCAATAACACGTACTAAAAAGTACTCTTGAGACTGGCACTTAGAACTTTAACGATGAATCTCAGAACAAAACTATGGTGAATCGTTATTATGGATATTCAGTCACAATTAACAACATTACACTCACAGAACGAAGATTTTCACATCAGCTCTGTCTCTGTGTCGTTTCTCAGGTGGCTGATCATGTGCATTACAACCCTCCAGTGTTCTTTCTTCCCAATTTCCTGGGACCATACACTCGCCGGGCCCGGAGCATTCGCTCTATATTACACGATCCTTTCCACAACTTCCAGAGTTTGTTCTCCCCCATGATGGGCATGGGCAGGAACTTCTTCAGTTCTATGGGCTCCATGATGGACATCGACTCAGACACACCTCCTAATGAGGGCAAGTTTTCTGAAATGTTCCACTTAAATCACTCACAATCATGAGTTAATATTCAGAAAGCTTGTGTGGGGTTTGCAGGATGTTTAGCTGATAGAAACTGCAGCTGGATTCACACAAACATGGGGAAAACATCAATGTATTGTAGTATAATGTGACTTTTTCCAAGTTCATACCAGTGATCCATAAGTGGGAGTCTTAAACTCAGTCTTAACAATCTTCCAAAAAGAAAAATAAATTGTCTGAAACTTTTCATGAGAAAAATTTTGTAGCTTTGTAGCTGTGTTTGCAATGGTGATTTAGTTACTTTGAAGTTAGTTATATTATAAAATGTCTGTTAACAGCATTTACTCTATCATCTATAAAGTCCAACATTTAGTACCATGGTGTGCGAGGTTTTCAAAGCAATGTGAAAGAACAAAAAGAGCTTAAAAGAGGCCAAATCCACCCACATCCCAACTGTAGATAAATTGATAAAAAATCTGCAGCATTATTACCTTATGTGACAAAGAGAACTGTCTGGAAAATCTCTCCCATTAAAGTAAAACCTCACAAGTTAAAAGTCAAGATATGATGGACAAATACACACTGTACTGCAAATTACAGTGGTGATTGGGTATTTAATTTCTTCAAGTCTTCATTTCTTTAAGTCCTTTTTTAAAAAATGCATTTTTTTTACATGTGTGCATATTCAGAGCCATGTGATTGTTGTGAAACTACCAGAGTACTGACCTGCAGATGTTTTAGACTTGTTGCCAACCTATGGGTCCCCAACTAGGGATCACCAAAGCTTCACAGAGGGTTTTTTTTTAAGGGGCGTAAGAAAGTGGATTTTTGAGCTATACCAGCAGAATTTTCAAACCATACATGTTAACTTGGGAGACACTAGGTTGGGAACAAACTTTCAAACTGTATTTATGTGTATTGTCACAGACGGCATGAATGAGGACGTTGTCATCACCAAACCTTTCGGCAACGGCAGGATGACCTGCAGAGAGATTCGTCGTAACTCGGCCGGCTGCATCAAGTTCCGTGACGAGTGTCAGAAATGCAGAGACATCCAGCATATTGGTAAGATAAGTCTCGGATTATTGTTTTATTTAGTCTTTGATGTTGTACCAATAGTATTAATCCAAATTATGGAGACAATATTAATGAATTTATAAATCTGAAAATGTTTAAAATATATACAGGTAGCAAAAAGAAATAACTAACAAGCAATATTGAGCGAAAAATACATTAAATAAAAATAAAATATAAATAATATCCTTTATAATTTGTTACACCCCGCCATTTGGTGGCTAGTTGAGGCAAACTAAAATGAACTAAACACAGGTTTAAACACTTTTAAAACAACCAAATTAGTGGGATTTATTAATACAACACAATAAATTAAGAACAGCAAAAACACACAAGAACATAACACAAACTACCCCAGCTGAGAGGCAGCAAAATCAGC